>OZ018402.1:42744744-42903858 GCA_963969585.1 Drosophila helvetica | reverse complement strand
CGTTTGCGAAGAGAGTGGGGCGTCAAGCGCAACACAAGCGCTGAGACGTTAGCGAAGATAGCGGGGCTAACAGCGTTGAATTATGTCCACGAAATGGTTTGTGTTTTACAGCTGGGTTACCCTTATGGGCCACCGTAAGGGGGGGGGTCCCCGTGTCCCCGTGGATTTTTATATGTCCAAATATCCAAAAGACAATGAGGAGGGGTTCCCCAAGCCAATGCAAACACTTTGTTGTTGTTAATTTAGTCTAGATTTAATTAAAAGAAAATGAAATGGATGGCAGCGGTCGATCGATGTTCGTTAGACCACGGCGATGCTCTGATCGGTGACGTTCGCAAACAGATTGAATCTCTCCCGCGCACGTCGCTCGCAAGACCTATACTGTGGTTGGCACGAGCGTCAATGTTCCGAGAGAGCCTAGATTGGAGAGTTTTGGCACTTTGGGACCAATTATGCAAAAGCGAACATAATGTATCATGTATAGGTTTTAGAATTGCTGACTTTTTTTCTGGGATCACGTACCCAGTAATCCATAAACAGAATTAACCTTCAAACACCAGCAAATCTAAAACCTATGCATGATACATTATAATAACATGAAGGACTCACAACAGAAAACAGAAACAAAAAATGAAAAAAGCATTTAATCACATATTTGTATGTGTAACACTAATAGCCTATTTACACTACAGTGAGTTACCTATCGATAACCGAGGAAACTCAATAACTCAGAACTGGTGTCTACACTACACAAAAGTTGAGTTATTGAGTTTTGGCTTGCTGGCAAACACGAGCGTGCGTTGTTTTGTTTAAATTATTAAATTACGCAAATATGAACTTCGAGGAAACATTTATGTTGTATTCGGCGCAGCTAGAAGCAGCGATGGTGCGATGTATTGATTTGGCGAAAATGTGTGCAAAAACTGTGGAGTATTTTGATAACATTTTAAATACACGCATTTGGATCCTGGTAAAAAATTGTCATTTAATTTTCAAGTGCTTCTATTTTATAATAATATTGAATTATAATAGCCGCGACATGGATCATTTTGGGAGGAGGACGTTGCGAAGAACTCTGATGCCTTTTTTAAGGAAAATTTCCGCCTGGAAAGGCATGCGTTCAACATACTTGATGGACTGTTGCCCAAACTCCAAAAGAAAGACACTCCTTTTCGACTGACAATCCCTCTGTAGAAGAGAATAGCCATTGCCTAGGATCCTCTGCGGAATATCATACTGTAGTGTGTCTATTTGCTGTGTCAAACGCCATTTCATGAACATATATATAAATAAAAATTGAAAAAAGTACAATTTTGTTTCATTTATTTGCTTATTTATTTTTAAAAATGTGCCAAAAGTCCAGGAATGCCTGTAAGGCCTTAAGTGACCAAACAAATCTCGTATCTAGGGATAAAATTGTATTAAAAGTATTGTTTTTAGGAAATATTTGTTTGTTTACCTTTTTTCTCCATAATCACATTTGTTTTTTGTTGTTTTTTTAGTGGTGATATTTCCATGATAGACAGATCAGGGTTGAAATATTCGGAAAATCGGAAAACTCGATTGAAACTCAACCTAAACTCAACTTTTTTGCCACCTCTAGGGCTCCTATGCTGCTCCATGTAAATGAAACTCGAGTTTTGCCCGAAACTCAATAACTCAATAACTCAACTGTAGTGTAAACAGGCTATAAAACTAACATTTCAAAACTATTTTGGAGCAACGGCTTTCATCTAAAGGGGAAAGAGAGCAACAGCAACATCAAGGAAATTCACAGAGATTAAACATTCTAAAACATTCCGTAAAAAAATCGGAAAACACAACAAAGAGAAAACTACTACAAGCTGTCTCTGCACTCAAATTATCTCGTGTCTACAACTAAACCTTCCCTCACAACTAACCCGTAACTCGGATTAAGTCATAATGTGTTTAAGCTGTTAGTTATTATTATAAGATTTGATAATATTATTGTGACTCTCTTACTGAAAAAAAAACTCAGGACTATATCTTATAACTGACTTATGATGAATATATATATATACATGGTTGGGGCTAAAAAATATTATTTATTCATGTTTAAGGAATTTTCCCAAATATCTTCAGTACAATTAATAACAGTTTGTGGGGAAGATAATTTATGTTTCATAAAAAAGCCTTGAATCTGAGCTGGACTTACGGGACGACAAAACGATTTTACACGCTGCGCGAATTCTACAGAATTTATACTGTCAGTATTATTAAAAAAGTTTTTAAACATTTCTTCCAATTGATATTGAGTACAATAGCCTATATATTCCTTTAAATCTATTCTTCCAGGACGTATTAAAGCGGTATCCAAGCGATCTAAATAATTAGTTGTCATAAATACAATTCTAGCTTCTGTAGAACCAACCCCATCCAAACAGTTTAACAATCCACTAAATGTTATTCTGTTAATGCCATCGTATGCAGACTTTTGTTGCACAGTTATCTCCCGAGAAGCAAATGCTGCATCAATATCTTCAAGCAAAATTATGGTTTGTTCTGGTGCAACATTCAAAAGATGATTAAGTCGATCATCGGTAAGGCCTCTTTCAGATAAATTCAACAAACAAACGCTATATTCCAATTCTCCTGCCAAAGCAGTTATGAAACTCGATTTTCCGCAACCTGGGGGTCCATAAAGTAAATATCCTCGTCGGTAGGGAATCCCACGTTGATTATACCAAATAGAATTTTGAATAAAATCATTGCAATCATTAACAATCTTTTTAGAAACTCCACGATCTAATACTACTGAGCCAATAGGACGACGTCGTCGAGGATGACCAAAAGGCCTCCATTCTGCGCCCATCGCCGTATACAGTACTGTTTTACCAACGGTTGCTTGTAAAGCCAAATAACGAGCATCTTCTAAAATATCAGAATAAATCTGTTTGTTGTTTCCAAATGCTGTTAGTGTCACCGATTCCCACGGCACTCCCATGTGCATGTCTAATGTTTGCTGTTCTCTAGTCCGCTCTACTTGAATCCAATTTCCTTTATATTTGAATATGTGTTTTCCAATACTTGGTATAAAATCATAACTGATTTTAATTTGGCCATTGTCGTTTTGTAGAAAGTTTGTTTCTACGCTTAAATGTTGAGTTTTACGGGCTCCTTTAATTGTTATCCATTTTAATAGCCACTGATATGATTTATCTCTGCAGGGAACTTCTAAAGTTATCATTAAATGCCGACGAAAGAGAAGTATTCCACCTTGAAGGCCTTTCCTTAATATTGCAGCTCCAGCGCCGATTCCAAACAAACCGAAGCCAGCACCAAAATAAGGATTTGTTGATAAATTTGACAAAAGTTCGCTCCAGGCCATATCCCCTAAAAAAAAATTTAAAATAATTAAATTTTATGTAAAAAAAATATTAACATTTAACACAAGTTAATAGGTTTGTTAAAAATATGTAAATATGTATGTATTTTATAGTATTTTACCGACATTGGCAGAAGAAGTACGCCGAGAACATGGATTACAGTCCGGATCTACTGGATCTACCAGATCCACTACAACATAATTTCTTCAAAATAAAGTCTCAAACATCAAAGTCATCTATTGCTCAACATTAATAGGCATGGTAAAAACGTACCATAGAAAGTAATCACGAATAGTTCAACGCCTAGGGCGACAAGAAATCAAAGTCGAAAACCATGAGTCCTTGGATTTGCCAGTTCGATAACACTACTCGACAAGATTGATTTATCCAAACACTTCATAGCCGCAGCTTACCGTATCGTAGATATTAGGCTTTCAAATTCAAACGTTTAAATTTTTGCAGTATTTGAATTTGAGTTTTTGAATTTTTAAAAACAAAATTTCAAAAAAAAAAAATACCGCAAGAAAAGTATCAAATTTGAATGTTAAAGCTTAATAACTTCCAGACGGTAAGCTGAAACTATAAAGTGTTTGGGCCGATTTTGAGCTGCATTTATCAGCTTTTCAGAATTGCAAAGTTCAATATAACTAGATGTAAGATACTTAAGTAATGTGAAAAAAAGACTACTTCTGAAATAAACATAGCCGATTTCAAAAATTTAAAAAAAAAAAAACTACGCTTGCGGAAGAAAAATAATAATTGCTTAAAAATTTGTAAATCCCCAATCTATGGCCACAGCGGAAATGTCGTGTTGACTAGTTTAACCAAAGACAATATAAATAGTAAGATGCCGAACGCCCATACAATTTCAATCATGAGCAGCGCTGATTTCTGTGAATGCTCGAGTAAGCGCTGACTCGCTCGCACGAAGAAGATCAGAGAGAATGAGTTTGCATGTGTGAGTACACACAGAGCTGCAAGCACTTATGTGTGCGTATTTGTGCCGATCTGCCGAATTTTGACGAGACGTAAACAAGACAGAAATGTATTTGCTGAGAATTGGGGTGGGGGGAAAAAAATTCGTTGGCGATTGACATTTGGATAATAAAATTGCATTATTCATTTAATTAGTAATAATAATATAATTCTTTAATATACAATATAAATACATATATGACCCATTTTGAACATTTGATATTAGGTATACAATTATTATGGTTTTGAAATGATCCAGTAAAATATTGATATGATAATAGACAATACAATTTTTGGTTATATGTATCCAACCTGTTCAATCGCAAAATCAAAACCTATACCTTCACATATTCGTGAATAGTACATTAAACAAAATTAGCATATAAGGGATATACAAAATATTACTTTTTATACCCGGTACTCGAAGAGTAAAGGGGTATATTAGATTTGTGCAAAAAATTAATGTGTGTAACACCCAGAAGGAAGCGTTTCCGACCCCATAAAGTATTTATATTCTTGATCAGGATCAATAGCCGAGTCGATATAGCTATGTCTGTCTGTCCGTCCGTCCGTCCGTCCGTCTGTCCGTCTTCATTAGCGCCTATAGCTCAAAGACCATAAAAGCTAGAGGAACACAATTTTGTATCCAGACTCCTGTCCTATCGCACTGTTACAAGTGTATTTCAAAATTTCGCCCCGCCCCCTTCCGCCCACTCCAAGGACGAAAATCTGTGGCATGCACAATTTTAAAGATACGAGAAAACTAAAAACGCAGAATCATAGACACTGACCTTATTTATCAGATTGTTGAATCTGGATCAGATCGGATAATAAATATAGCCACAATGAAGAAAACCATTTCGAAATGCATCGTTCCCTCTCGCTCTCTCTCACACACAGGGATAGGCGCTATGCCTGATCGAATTTTTTGACGCCTAGTTCTCAGAGACTATAAGAGCTAGAACCACCAAACTCTCTATACAAGCTCCTGTGATATCAAACCGAGACGAGTTTGTTTTAAAATTTGGCCACGCCCCCTTCCGCCCCCACAAAAGATGAAAATCTACAATTTTGAAGATACGGGAAAACCAAAAACGCAGAATCATAGAAAATGACTATATCTAACAGAGTATTGAATTTGGATCAGATCGGATCATAAATATAGTCAGAAGGAACAAATGAAATTTCAGTGGCCTCCCAAGCGCAGACTGATTCCCTCTCTCTCTCGCACACAGCCGTGTATGTATATGTAGGAAGTAGATGAAAACATGTAGAAATGGCAGATGTAAAAAATGTATGTAAACAAATATGGAAACATCTAATAGATCAAAATCTCCGAAAAGGTTCGACTTAAATTTTTTTTTTTTTGGCTAAAATTAAATTTTTCCCTTTTGCGAACATGTAATAAATTACAACAAGCTCACATACATATATACTGACTGAGTACCGGGTATAAAGTAGAGCCGCGGCGTAAGACGCGGCTCACAACGTTCCCCCTCGTTTTGTATTATGAGCAAGCGTCTTCAAATAGTGTCATAGTCCGCAATGAATTCTAAGGTATTGGGTATTTCGTTGAGCGCGGCGTCGTCAACAACCAAAACAAACAAGCAGACCTAACATGTGTGCACACGTACAGTTAAATCTCAGCCTCACGTATGGTACGAGAGAGCGGTTCGCTCTCTTTCTCTCTGACTATCTGTCTCTCTCTATTTCGTGAAGTTCCACATGAGATTCCACACAGCCAAAATTGACTCCAAAAATTTTGTATGGCGAAAATTATCTTACTATTTATATTGTCCTTGGTTTAACCCTCTAACACGCAAGGGTGTCTTGAGACACTTATCATATTATTGACATTATCTAAAAAACTAACAGATTTTACATCATTTGAATATTGTTTTTCTGTTAACAACAAACACGAAATTACGTGCAGATGCTTTGAAAGCTCTCAAAAGCTTTAAGCTATGATTTTTTTGTTCATGTGCACAGAACATGTTTTATTTCGCGCGTAAATTTTGAGCTGATGCATTTTATGTTTTCTTGTGGTGATAAAAGTATATATATAAAACGAATCGAGCTCATTATTTTTTTTCGCGTTTATTAGCTTTTAAACTCAAGTTACAGGCACTCAAATGTAATAAAGATGTGTGTTGTAGCTGAGAAATAGTGATGTGTCTGGAGGCTCTTTTGGGGCTCCAAGCTATCTTTTTTTGTCAGCAGCTGTTTCACAACTACGTTCAATTTTTGTGTTGGTTTTTGTTTATTGTATGATTTTTCTTAATAGAAAGGTTAAATATTAGAAAATATGGCAAAACGGATTCGTTACAAGTTGTCTGACTTGACTGATGAACAGTTGCTGGACTTGTTTGAGTCAGTCCCGTCGGATGAGGAAGTGTCAGACATATCAAGTGACGACGGGGACGACGACTTGAATTTGGAAGAAGCTCTGACCAATGCACTAGAGGACGCTGAGACTGTATCATTTATAGACAGTAATGTTGAAAATGTGCAAAATGTGGTACAGGAACCTGGGCCATCACGGAAAACCGCCAAAACGCATTGATCGCCATTACCAATTATGAACGATTCAGCAAACATATTTTCGCCATCTTCTGGTGGCTTCAATGGTTTTGGTAAGCAAACATATTTGCGATATGTTATACGAGTAACTAATTTATTTATGTATACATACATAGGTATTGAATCAATAACAAAGGAGCCGAGTAAGATTGTGTGGCGACAGCAATATTTGCAGTTGCATGCGAACGACATAGTCTTTCGAAGAGATTCTTCGCTGCCAGCAGAATTAATGGAGCTTAGAACTCCATCACAGCTATTTTGCTATTTTTTCAATTCAAAAATCATGAATATGATCACGGAGGAAACCATGCGCGCAGCTTTAACGAATAATATATCAAAAAAGTTCAAAATTAACAGTAATGATATCCACCGTTACATCGGTACTTTGATGTATATGTTCATTTATCGCTATCCAAATCTGAAAAGCTACTGGGCAAAACACGCGTTTGGACCTATACAAACCTGCATGACCCGAACCAAATTCGAGGGAATTAAACAGTACTTCTCACTGCGAGATGAGAGCGAGCGGATCAAAAAGATGAGCCAGGATACGATCCACTGTTCCGCACGCGAAAACTTGTCGACTGTCTTAACCAAAGGTTTGACTCCGCTCCAAAGCAAGCCCGCCTTTGTGTTGACGAGCAAATGTGCAGCACCAAAATGAAGCACCACTTGAGGCAATATATGCCCAATAAGCCACACAAGTGGGGTATAAAGCTATTTGTTTTGTGCGATTCTTTTGGCTATGCATACGGCTTTGAGATATACAGCGGCGCAGGTGATAACGTGATCTTGCCTGGTCACCCAGACATTGGTGCTTCGGCCAACATTGTTGTACGTTTAACAAAAACCGTACAAACTTTCAAGCACCACATTATTTACTTTGATAACTTTTATACGTCGCTGCCTTTATTAGTCTATCTGCGTGCGAAAGGTATTTATAGCCTTGGAACAGTGCGTGTAAATCGTATCCCTAATTGCAAGCTTCCAAACGATAGTACTATCAAAAACAAACCAAGGGGTTTTTTGACCGAGTACGTAGGCTCCTCATATGGAGTCGAAATAAGTAATGTGCTGTGGATAGACAACAAGGCAGTTCGCTTGTTGTCGACTTATGTGGGTGTTCAGCCATTTGAAAGGGCTAATTCGCATGAAAGAATAGCAAAGACTGCTCGTTACGACAGGAAATCTAAGCGAAACATCGAAGTTGATTGCCCACAAATTATTCGCGAATATAACGCTCACATGGGTGGCGTAGATCTAATGGATGGACTTATGGGCCGCTATCATATCAGAGCTAAAACTCGGGATGCTGCCACTCGAATCTTTTACCACTTGATTGATATGGCAGCAACAAACGGTTATGTTTTATATAGGCGTATAGAAAAGGAAAGAGAGAACATGGGCAATTTGCTTGAACTCCCGGAATTTCGCGAATCGATTGCTGAAGGTCTGGTGACATTTCAAACCAAAAACTTTTCAGGTCGTCCAATCAATCGATCTTCACAAGGACGGACAACCAGTCTCCATCCTCTCTATCAGGGCGGACAACACAGTCACCATCCTCTCAGACAGAGTGGACAGACAATGCAGTCTCCACTCTCTCACAGACCTTCGCAGCTATACCTCACACCAGGCGCAAAAGCGAACCATCCAATATGGGACTTGCGGTTTGACCAGCTAAACCATTTTCCGGATTGGTTGGATCGAGATAATGGAAGAAAATGGTGCAAATACTGTAAAATTTCTCAAACGCAGTGCATTTGCACAAAATGTAAACTGGATTTGTGTTGCACATAAAAAATAATTGTTTTTCAGAGTAATTTGGAAATGAAATTTTTTTACACTCGGAGCCCCAAGAGTGTCTTGAGACACTTATTCACTTTTTCTTACCTTACAGGTAAACGAAAGCTTTTTCACTTTTTCTGAGTACATATTTAAGTTCAAGAGCCCCAATTCACTTTAGAAAAAAATTATTTGAATTCGTTTCTTTCATTATTCTGGAAAGTAGGCTTAGAGGGTTAATGAAGGAGAATCAGCTGGCGGCGGCCAATAGACAGTTAATGAAGATGATGTTGCAAATAAATGTTCAAGGTGAAAAGCAGCCACAGCACAAAATGTGCCCTCAGCTTGTGGTCTATCACAAAATTTGGAAAATGATAGTCGATTGACAAAAAAGCAAGTGCAATGCAGTAGGTAATGGAAGGTGATTCTAAAACAAAAACAGAACATACCTATATTTCCTATAGGCAGTCAGTGTATATGCTATGATTAACTATAATATATTTTAGAAGCTGTTCGCAAAAGGTACAGATTGATGCGTGGAGGTGGGGATCTCTAAGTTTTGCTCGAGCTTGATATAATAGATGGGAAAACACATAGAGAATACCACTGCCTCTAGTCATATTATAATGTTAATTCTTGCTCTACGTATATTATCTTTCTAGCTAATAACCTATTTGATCAGAATTGTGGAATATTTTACCTGTTTCCATTTTTTCTCTCCTTTTTTTATACCTGGTACTCGAAGAGTATAGGGGTATATTATATTTGTGCTAAAAATGGATGTGTGTATTACCCAGAAGGAAGCGTTTCCGACCCCATAAAGTGTATATATTCTTGATCAGCATCAATAGCCGAGTCTTCATTAGCGCCTATAGCTCAGAGACTATACAAGCTAGAGCAACCAAATTTTGTATCCAGACTCCTCTCATATCACACTGTTACAATTACATTTAACAATTTCGCCCCGCCCCCTTCTGCCCCCACAAAGGACGAAAATCCACAATTTGTAAGATACGAGAAAACCAAAAACGCAGAATTATAGAAAATGATCATAGATATGGAAGAGTGCTGAATCTGGATCAGATCGGATCATTAGTATAGCCAGAAGGAACAAATGAAATTTCAGTGGCCTTCCAAGCGCAGACTAATTCCCTCTCTCTCTCGCACACAGCCGTGTATGTATAGGAAGGAAGTAGATGTAGACATGTAGAAAAGACTGATGTAAACAACTTATGGACACAAAAATGGAAACATATATATAAATATTTATATATATAAAAATCTCCGAAAAGGTTCGATTTAATTTTGTTCTTCTTTTTTGTCTACAATTCAATTTGTCCCTTTTGCGAGCATATAATAAATTACATAAATCGTAGGCTCACATATATACTGACTGGGTACCGGGTATAAAGAAGAGCCGCGGCCTTAGACGCCCGACGTCCCCACCCGTTATATCTCGAATACTGTGTGTGATAGAGAGAGAGAGAGAACGCAAGCGTGTGGAAGGAGGTAGCTTAGCCACTGCAAATTTATTTGTTCATTCTGGCTCCGGCTTTCACTTACTTTTTCGTTTTACTACCGCGAGGGCATGGCTTTTAATCCGTGTAGTCTTTAGTATCACTCTCGCCCCATTTCCAAAACCTTAAACTGTTCTTCCTCTCTCGCTCACGAAACTTGTTAGGCAGTAGCGTTCTTTTTTATTTTCTCTTGCTATAACCGCTATCCTCTCTGTTTGGTGTTTTCCGGCCTAGTGGGTAATTGTATATCAAAGCGGAATGGTCTGCATTACAGTTGTGGAGAATGCCGTGTGAATGAGAGTGACATGGTCATATTTATAAGGCAGATGCGGAGTAGCTTTAAGGAGCTAAACGTTGGCTTTACAAAAAATAAGATGATAGTTCACAAGATAGTCTGAACGCAACTGAAACGCAACCATAACTCAACTATTTGCCACCACCAGGCTCCTAGCTTATCCCATGTAAAAACTCAATTACTCAATAACCCAACCGTAGTGTTAATAGACTATTAGTAACATATCAGAATATTAGAGCTTTACGTAGTATTTTGCGATTTGATAGGCATCGTTTAAGGTTTAGTTTGTAAAAAACTATTACCATTAAATTCCTTTACTCAAAATACAAACCTTTTTATACCCGGTATTCGAAGAGTAAAGGGGTATATTAGATTTGTTGAAAAAATGGATGTGTGTAACACCCAGAAGGAAGCGTTTCCGACCCCATAAAGTATATATATTCTTGATCAGCATCAATAGCCGAGTCGATATAGCTATGTCTGTCTGTCCGTCTTCATGAGCGCCTATATCTCAGAGACTATAAAAGCTAGAGGAACACAATTTTTCATCCAGACTCCTGTCATATCACACTGTTACAAGTTTATTTCAAAATTTCGCCCCGCCACCTTCCGCCCACACAAAGGACGAAAATCTGTGGCATGCACAATTTTAAAGATACGAGAAAACGCAGAATCGTAGAGAATGAAAATATCTATCAGAGTGTTGAATCTGGATCAGATCGGATCATAAATATAGCCACAATGAAGAAAACCATTTCGAAATGCATCGTTCCCTATCGCTCTCTCTCACACACAGGGGTGGGCGCTATGCCTGATCGAATTTTTTGAAGCCTAGAACTCAGAGACTATAAGAGCTAGATCAACCAAACTTTCTATCCAAGATTCTGTGATATCAAACCGAGACGAGTTTGTTTCAAAATTTTGCCACGCCCCCTTCCGCCCCCACAAAGGACGAAAATCCACAATTTGTAAGATACGAGAAAACCAAAAACGCAGAATTATAGAAAATGACCATATCTATCAGAATATTGAATCTGGTCAGATCGGATCATTAGAATAGTCAGAAGGAACAAATGAAATTTCAGTGGCCTTCCAAGCGCAGACTCATTCCCTCTCTCTCTCGCACAAAGCCGTGTATGTATATGTAGGAAGTAGATAAAGACGTGTAGAAAAGGCAGATGAAAAAAATGTATGTAAACAAATATGGAAACATCTAATAGATAAAAATCTCCGAAAAAGTTTGACTTAATTACTTTTTATTTTTTGGCTAAAATTAAATTTGTCCGTTTTGCGAACATCTAATAAATTACAACAAGCTCACGTACATATATACTGACTGAGTACCGGGTATAAAGTAGAGCCGCGGCGGTAGACGCGGCTACCAACGTTCTACCTCGTTTTTTTTTACAAAAATACCAAAAAAATTTTTATTTGTAACCGTTTTTATGGGTAAAATGTGATTTATAGCCTTTTCCCACAAAGCACATTTACAAGGAACGGTGGGATTTTTTGACAGATGTGATACCTCGATTCCCACAGGCCACCATCCCCCTTCCACCATCCCTTGAAAACACAGCTGACAATAACAAACAAAAAATGTGTGCTCTAAATTTTTTTGAAAATCAACAACATATATGAAAAATGTAATTATGGCTTAGACTGTGAATAACCAGCAACAAATTTTGTTGCAAAAATTGATGGTGGCGTTGGTCAAAAATGAGGAAATCGACGAGGAAGAATATATTAGTCATAGTCTTCCAAATGTACTTCATCTTAATTTACTTCAGATATAGATTTACGCAAGTGAACATGGGCTCTCCAGGAAGGTGCAACGATTCGACATAATATCCAAAGTCGAGCCTTGCACAACGGATCGAAGCGTAGGCAATATTGGAAGAAAAATCCAAGGAAATTTGCCGAGTGTCGGTACCAGTAATAAGCAAAACATTTTTTAAACAAATAAAAACATTTTTTAAGCTCCAATTGTTTCATTTTATTTATTCGCTTTCTTCGGGAGAAAATTAGAGCATTTCGAATTGAAATTGAGAATCGGCCATTGAAAAACCTCCTGACTCCTCGCCATTTTCTGGAGAATATCAGCTATTCCTGTCAGTCATTGTTAACATTTTCACAGTGAATTCTATTTTGTAGCTGTGAATGCCAATTTTCCAGAGTTACATTTGAAAACATCTGCTAAATATCGCATAGAAACGTGCGGTTTAGGAACATCCAAAATGGATGGTGGAACTAACTGGGAAATTTCGGAACGGTAACGGTGGAACGGTGGATGGCTGCCTGTGGGAACAGGCTATTAGGAAGGAATTTAACGGAACGGAATTAAACGACGCCTAATTAATGTACTTTTCAAAGAAAAAAAGAAAGCCGAAGAAATAATTTTTTTCGACTTTTTCTAAGTTTTCAAAGTCAACTTTATGGAAAAAAAAAATACTGCAGAAAATTATACAGTTTTAACTTGAAAGTTTTTTCAGACCGTAAGCTGAAGCTACAAAGTTTTTGGGTCCGATTTATAGCTGCATCTATCAGGTTTTCAGAATTGCAGAGTTTAATGCAACCAGATGTAAGATATGTACTTAAGTTATGTGGTAAAATGAAGCACGAGCTCTGATAAAGAACTCTACAATTAAATACAGTTTTTCAGGTTAAAATGAAAACTTCTCGCTGCCTAATTCTTCTGTAGAGAATAAAATATCGAAAGGCATTAGAAAAAACGAAATAGTTGTTGGTAAAGATAGTTCTAGAAAAAGCTTTAGAAGTACAACAGCTCAAGAATTTGATGAATGTCTAAAGCATCTTTACTTGGCAGTCCGTTCTTCTCATGATGCCTTATCCGGGCAACGTGGATCTCTGCCGGGGCTGACCGTTCCCCATCTCTGCATCTCGTGGGATGACAAATGGTTGCGGTTTGACCAGCTAAACCATTTTCCGGATTGGTTGGATCGAGATAATGGAAGAAAATGGTGCACATACTGTAAAATTTCTCAAACGCAGTGCATTTGCACAAAATGTAAACTGGATTTGTGTTGCACATAAAAAATAATTGTTTTTCAGAGTAATTTGGAAATGAAATTTTTTTACACTCGGAGCCCCAAGAGTGTCTTGAGACACTTATTCACTTTTTCTCACCTTACAGGTAAACGAAAGCTTTTTCACTTTTTCTGAGTACATATTTAAGTTCAAGAGCCCCAATTCACTTTAGAAAAAAATTATTTGAATTCGTCTCTTTCATTATTCTGGAAATTAGGCTTAGAGGGTTAATGAAGGAGAATCAGCTGGCGGCGGCCAATAGACAGTTAATGAAGATGATGTTGCAAATAAATGTTCAAGGTGAAAAGCAGCCACAGCACAAAATGTGCCCTCAGCTTGTGGTCTATCACAAAATTTGGAAAATGACAGTCGATTGACAAAAAAGCAAGTGCAATGCAGTAGGTAATGGAAGGTGATTCTACAACAAAAACAGAACATACCTATATTTCCTATAGGCAGTCAGTGTATATGCTATCCTATGATTAACTACAATATATTTTAGAAGCTGTTCGCAAAAGGTACAGATTGATGCGTGGAGGTGGGGATCTCTAAGTTTTGCTCGAGCTTGATATAATAGATGGGAAAACACATAGAGAATACCACTGCCTCTAGTCATATTATAATGTTAATTCTTGCTCTACGTATATTATCTTTCTAGCTAATAACCTATTTGATCAGAACTGTGGAATATTTTACCTGTTTCCATTTTTTCTCTCCTTTTTTTATACCTGGTACTCGAAGAGTATAGGGGTATATTATATTTGTGCTAAAAATGGATGTGTGTAACACCCAGAAGGAAGCGTTTCCGACCCCATAAAGTGTATATATTCTTGATCAGCATCAATAGCCGTTCGATATAGCTATGTCTGTCCGTCCGTCCGTCCGTACTCATTAGCGCCTATAGCGCAGAGACTATACAAGCTAGAGCAACCAAATTTTGTATCCAGACTCCTCTCATATCACACTGTTACAATTACATTTAACAATTTCGCCCCGCCCCCTTCTGCCCCCACAAAGGACGAAAATCCACAATTTGTAAGATACGAGAAAACCAAAAACGCAGAATTATAGAAAATGATCATAGATATGGAAGAGTGCTGAATCTGGATCAGATCGGATCATTAGTATAGCCAGAAGGAACAAATGAAATTTCAGTGGCCTTCCAAGCGCAGACTCATTCCCTCTCTCTCTCTCGCACACAGCCGTGTATGTATAGGAAGGAAGTAGATGTAGACATGTAGAAAAGACTGATGTAAACAACTTATGGACACAAAAATGGAAACATATATATAAATATATATATATATAAAAATCTCCGAAAAGGTTCGATTTAATTTTGTTCTTCTTTTTTGTCTACAATTCAATTTGTCCCTTTTGCGAGCATATAATAAATTACATAAATCGTAGGCTCACATATATACTGACTGGGTACCGGGTATAAAGAAGAGCCGCGGCCTTAGACGCCCGACGTCCCCACCCGTTATATCTCGAATACTGTGTGTGATAGAGAGAGAGAGAGAGCTTTTAATCCGTGTAGTCTTTAGTATCACTCTCGCCCCATTTCCAAAACCTTAAACTGTTCTTCCTCTCTCGCTCACGAAACTTGTTAGGCAGTAGCGTTCTTTTTTATTTTCTCTTGCTATAACCGCTATCCTCTCTGTTTGGTGTTTTCCGGCCTAGTGGGTAATTGTATATCAATGCGGAATGGTCTGCATTACAGTTGTGGAGAATGCCGTGTGAATGAGAGTGACATGGTCATATTTATAAGGCAGATGCGGAGTAGCTTTAAGGAGCTAAACGTTGGCTTTACAAAAAAATAAGATCGGCTCGTAGTCATGAAGTCTCAAATTAGCGACTGCTGCTCCTCCTAGGCGCCTCTCAACCGTTTCATATTTTCCCACTCTAAGAGCAACGACAGCTGTTGTGATGCAGATTCGGTAGCCGAATTTATCACCTCCGAGAACGTGCAGCCAGAAACGTTCGTGTCCGATCCCACCTGTAAATAGACGACCCGGACCCCATATTGCCATCACAGTTACCCGGCTTGTGGTTCCAAAACCACTGGTGGGGATACCATCAAAACGACAAGTTTTTCTCCCACGGCTGGTCCCTGAACTCACACGTGATGATGTAACTGCTTTTATAAATAGCAAAATAAAAAATGTCGGTTCAAAGATGGAGAAATGTAACTTCTCTTATGCCAGGAGACAGCTTCCTTTAAGATAAGCGCCAACTCAATTTAATACTATTTGCTCTGCCAAATTTCGACCAAAGCATTTGGTTGTAATAGATTTTAAGGCTAAGAAGAAGAAAAAACCGTTCAAAACTCTCCCTAATCAAAATCAGCGCCAAATTTGGATATTGCTCTGCAAGTTTTTGTAGTTGATAGTTCACAAGATAGGCTGAACGCAACTGAAACGCAACCATAACTCAACTATTTGCCACCACCAGGCTCCTAGCTTATCCCATGTAAAAACTCAATTACTCAATAACCCAACCGTAGTGTTAATAGACTATTAGTAACATATCAGAATATTAGAGCTTTACGTAGTATTTTGCGATTTGATAGGCATCGTTTAAGGTTTAGTTTGTAAAAAACTATTACCATTAAATTCCTTTACTCAAAATACAAACCTTTTTATACCCGGTATTCGAAGAGTAAAGGGGTATATTAGATTTGTTGAAAAAATGGATGTGTGTAACACCCAGAAGGAAGCGTTTCCGACCCCATAAAGTATATATATTCTTGATCAGCATCAATAGCCGAGTCGATATAGCTATGTCTGTCTGTCCGTCTTCATGAGCGCCTATATCTCAGAGACTATAAAAGCTAGAGGAACACAATTTTTCATCCAGACTCCTGTCATATCACACTGTTACAAGCTTATTTCAAAATTTCGCCCCGCCACCTTCCGCCCACACAAAGGACGAAAATCTGTGGCATGCACAATTTTAAAGATACGAGAAAACGCAGAATCGTAGAGAATGAAAATATCTATCAGAGTGTTGAATCTGGATCAGATCGGATCATAAATATAGCCACAATGAAGAAAACCATTTCGAAATGCATCGTTCCCTATCGCTCTCTCTCACACACAGGGGTGGGCGCTATGCCTGATCGAATTTTTTGGAGCCTAGATCTCAGAGACTATAAGAGCTAGATCAACCAAACTTTCTATCCAAGATCCTGTGATATCAAACCGAGACGAGTTTGTTTCAAAATTTTGCCACGCCCCCTTCCGCCCCCACAAAGGACGAAAATCCACAATTTGTAAGATACGAGAAAACCAAAAACGCAGAATTATAGAAAATGACCATATCTATCAGAATGTTGAATCTGGTCAGATCGGATCATTAGAATAGTCAGAAGGAACAAATGAAATTTCAGTGGCCTTCCAAGCGCAGACTCATTCCCTCTCTCTCTCGCACAAAGCCGTGTATGTATATGTAGGAAGTAGATAAAGACGTGTAGAAAAGGCAGATGAAAAAAATATATGTAAACAAATATGGAAACATCTAATAGATAAAAATCTCCGAAAAAGTTTGACTTAATTACTTTTTATTTTTTGGCTAAAATTAAATTTGTCCGTTTTGCGAACATCTAATAAATTACAACAAGCTCACGTACATATATACTGACTGAGTACCGGGTATAAAGTAGAGCCGCGGCGGTAGACGCGGCTACCAACGTTCTACCTCGTTTTTTTTTACAAAAATACCAAACAAATTTTTATTTGTAACCGTTTTTATGGGTAAAATGTGATTTATAGCCTTTTCCCACAAAGCACATTTACAAGGAACGGTGGGATTTTTTGACAGATGTGATACCTCGATTCCCACAGGCCACCATCCCCCTTCCACCATCCCTTGAAAACACAGCTGACAATAACAAACAAAAAATGTGTGTTCTAATTTTTTTTGAAAATCAACAACATATATTAAAAATGTAATTATGGCTTCGACTGTGAATAACCAGCAACAAATTTTGTTGCAAAAATTGATGGTGGCGTTGGTCAAAAATGAGGAAATCGACGAGGAAGAATATATTAGTCATAGTCTTCCAAATGTACTTCATCTTAATTTACATCAGATATAGATTTACGCAAGTGAACATGGGCTCTCCAGGAAGGTGCAACGATTCGACATAATATCCAAAGTCGAGCCTTGCACAACGGATCGAAGCGTAGGCAATATTGGAAGAAAAATCCAAGGAAATTTGCCGAGTGTCGGTACCAGTAATAAGCAAAACATTTTTTAAACAAATAAAAACATTTTTTAAGCTCCAATTGTTTCATTTTATTTATTCGCTTTCTTCGGGAGAAAATTAGAGCATTTCGAATTGAAATTGAGAATCGGCCATTGAAAAACCTCCTGACTCCTCGCCATTTTCTGGAGAATATCAGCTATTCCTGTCAGTCATTGTTAACATTTTCACAGTGAATTCTATTTTGTAGCTGTGAATGCCAATTTTCCAGAGTTACATTTGAAAACATCTGCTAAATATCGCATAGAAACGTGCGGTTTAGGAACATCCAAAATGGATGGAACGGTGGATGGCCGCCTGTGGGAACAGGCTATTAGGAAGGAATTTAACGGAACGGAATTAAACGACGCCCAATTAATGTACTTTTCAAAGAAAAAAAGAAAGCCGAAGAAATAATTTTTTTCGACTTTTTCTAAGTTTTCAAAGTCAACTTTATGGAAAAAAAAAATACTGCAGAAAATTATACAGTTTTAACTTGAAAGTTTTTTCAGACCGTAAGCTGAAGCTACAAAGTTTTTGGGTCCGATTTATAGCTGCATCTATCAGGTTTTCAGAATTGCAGAGTTTAATGCAACCAGATGTAAGATACTTAAGTTATGTGGTAAAATGAAGCACGAGCTCTGATAAAGAACTCTACAATTAAATACAGTTTTTCAGGTTAAAATGAAAACTTCTCGCTGCCTAATTCTTCTGTAGAGAATAAAATATCGAAAGGCATTAGAAAAAACGAAATAGTTGTTGGTAAAGATAGTTCTAGAAAAAGCTTTAGAAGTACAACAGCTCAAGAATTTGATGAATGTCTAAAGCATCTTTACTTGGCAGTCCGTTCTTCTCATGATGCCTTATCCGGGCAACGTGGATCTCTGCCGGGGCTGACCGTTCCCCATCTCTGCATCTCGTGGGATGACAAATGGAAAAATACACCGACAACAAAAAAACCGAATGAGTCTGGCACTCCCCAAACGCCAACTGGGAGCAATCCCTAGCAAGGCAAGGCAGCGGCACGTAGGCCCATCCCGAATCTGGGGTGGGTGGCAGGCCACCTCCTTAAACTGACACCTTGGAGAGGCAACTAAGCAACACTGCAGCTGCCTGACTTTCTAGTAAATGGCGGGGGGATGATTTGCCATCGACCTGTGCCCAAGTTCAGTGCCAAAAAGTTCACCTATGCCGAAGAGATAATTGCATGGCACACACTCCGTAGGCAGGACGCGAGCACAGTCCTCGATAGAGGCAGCGGAGAGGGGAAGATACCCAGGAGCCAGTGGAACCGACCGCTGCTTCGAACTCCTCGAAAACGACCCCGGGCAGACTGCTAGACTGTGGGTGCCGGCTTAATTAAAGGAGCCAGAACGCATCCTTAAATGTTGCAGAGGTTGCAACCCGAGCTTACCGACCTCTGACTACAAAATAGTGAAGGTTTGGGCGACACAGGGACTGATGAACCAAGCTGTGCTCGATTCAACAAAGAGTCGCTGGCCCCGATAGAGGTAGCTAAAGACAGCTGAACTTCGGCTTCAGCTCGGTCACCATAAAGGTATACAAGTCGAACGCAGCGGCCGACGTTGGACGTTGCCTCGGATATCGAAGCACCCGACAACGAGCTGGAGCCGGCCAAAGAAGGCTACTCGTCAGACACGGAGTTAATGCTCGATTTTGAGGCGATGTGTCGGATATTTCCGACGACTCAGATGCCGACAAAACAGTGGTAGGGCACCTGGAAGATGTCTCCTTCAGATAAACTTTCATCACATTAAGGAAGCATCTGCGAGCGCAGCCGACGTAGTCCTAATCCAGGAGCCTTGGATAGCAGGAGACAAGGTCTGTGGAATAGCGACGATGGAGTACAAACTTATTGTAACCCAAAAATAAGGTAAAACCCGTACCTGCGTTCTTGCGAGAAAAAATCGAAATATTTCTTTGCTCCATAACATTAGCAATAGCGACAACACGGCAGTAACGCTAGAGCTGCAGTGGACCTAACTAAGACTAATGTCGTCCTATATGGCTCACAAGGAAAGCGATCCTCTATCCTTGTATGACGCCAACGCTCACCACACCCAATGGGGGAGCTCGGACACAGATTTAGGGGGTGAGTTACTTTTCAGCTTCATCCCTAGACATCCTTAGACAACACGTGGAAATCAGTACCACGATGTCGAAACTTTATAAGAGTACCCGAATGGGATAACTGCTGACATTTAGGTGTACCACAACGGGCCGAAACAGGCCTAAGTGTGACGGGCTCCTTGCGGCCCTGTCAGCCGCCTTTACCTAACCTTACCTAACGAGAAATTATCGATTTAAAGTGTAGTTTCTTTTCTTCACATTCCTTAGTCGTATATTAAGAAATAAATTCTTTTTAAAATAACACGTCTGTAATGCTTTTTCCTTAATTTTGAGCAAAATGAAGAAAGAATTAGTTTAAAAAATAAAAACGATAACCCTTTCAAACCAAACGTTGCCTGAGGGTAATCTCTGTTTGAAGACTAACGGTAAGCGTTCCTTTGGCCGTCGTTTACTGATAACGGAGGCTGTATGGGTCTACCAAAAATAGATATGAGCTTACAAAAACATATTTGAAGATCATTTATTTTGAAGAGACTGCACTTACTTCGTGAAACTTTTGTGAAATTCGGCAGAGGCACTATAATAAGTGATTTACTATGATTAAGATTTAAAAAAATTGAAATGTAAAAATTAAATAGTTTTCAGAAAAACTTGAACTTATCGTAGTACAAGTTAAAAACAAAAAAAAAGTTGTTATATACCAAATTCGGTAGCGCCCTAGTCGATATAGCTATGTCTGTCTGTCCGTCCGTCCGTCCGTCTGTCCGTCTGTCCGTCTTCATTAGCGCCTATAGCTCAAAGACTAAAAAAGCTAGAGGAACACAATTTTTTATCCAGACTCCTGTCCTATCGCACTGTTACAAGTGTATTTTAAAATTTCGCCCCGCCCCCTTCCGCCCACTCCAAGGACGAAAATCTGTGGCATGCACAATTTTAAAGATACGAGAAAACTAAAAACGCAGAATCGTAGAGAATGGCAATATCTATCAGAGTGTTGAATCTGGATCAGATCGACTCATAAATATAGCCACAATGAAGAAAACCATTTCGAAATGCATCGTTCCCTCTCGCTCTCTCTCACACACAGGGTTGGGTGCTGTGCCCATTCGTCCAGATGAGCGCCTAGATCTCAGAGACTATAAGAGCTAGAGCAACCAAACTCTCTATCCATGCTCCTGTGATATCACGTCAGTACAAGTGTATTTCAAAATTTAGCCACGCCCCCTTCCGCCCCCACAAAAGATGAAAATCTACAATTTTGAAGATACGGGAAAACCAAAAACGCAGAATCATTGAAAATTACCATATCTATCAGAGTATTGAATCTGGATCAGATCGGATCGTAAATATAGTCAGAAGGAACAAATGAAATTTCAGTGGCCTTCCAAGCGCAGACTCATTCCCTCTCTTTCTCGCACACAGCCGTGTATGTATATGTAGGAAGTAGATTTAGACATGTAGAAAAGACAGATGTAAAAAACGTATGTAAACAAAAATGGAAATAATATATATAAATCTCCGAAAAGGTTGACTTAATTTTTTTTGTCCTTTTTGGCTAAAACTAAATTTATCGCTTTTGCGAACATGTAATAATGTAATTTATTACAAGCTCACATACTTATATACTGACTGAGTACCGGGTATAAAGTAGAGCCGCGGCTCACAACGTTCCCCCTCGTTTCATCTGTTTTCCTTTGATACAAGTTCAAATATGGTGAAATCTATCCCAATGAATAACTTTAATTTGGAATTTGTTAGGCTACTGGCTTTTCTCTGACCTAAATTTGGTTGTGGGTGGGACCATATCGGCTATTGAGCTAATAATCAGCCCCACCGGGTCTTAGTAATTGCCTTAGACTCGTAGAATACTCATTTTTCATGTAATTTTTACCCTTTCAGTTTAACTGAACATTGTTAAACTTTAAACAAACAAAAAAAACGTCTGAGCGGTACTATATAAAATAATGGGTATCATACCAAATATAAAATTTTTTTTCTAGATAAAAAAGTATTTTGTAGTTATATAAGGAAAAACCCAGTTGCAGAGCTAAAAAATAGGCTAATTTCGCGAATTTTTTTAACGAAAACTACTGAACTGTTTTGAACGATTCATATATTATCTCAAAGTAAACATATTAAACACATTTTGATAATTTTGTTATTAAAAAATATTGAGTATTTCTATCTTAAAAAATCTGCTGAGTGAAAGACCTTTCTATTTTGGTTTTTTGCTGTGACCCAAATTGTAGAGAACTGGATAATCTCAAACAAAAAATTTCAATAGGTTTACAAAGCATAAACTAGTCTTTAATCGATGGATTTGTAGAAAGATGAATTTTTGTGACGATTTTCACACAAAATCCGGTCGATTTTTCGGTTAGCATTTTGTATCGAGAAAAAATCAAACGATTAGAGATTCGATTTTTATGTATTAAATAAGACTTCGAAATTTTAGAAAGATTTGTTCAGTATTTTTCAAATTATTTGGGTCACCGATTCAAAAAAGTAATTTCGAGATTAATTTTAGTCCGATCGACTTGAAATTTTGAAGACGTGTTCTAAGATAGGGTTACTTTAAAAATATGCAAAAATTACAAGTGGGGGGAACCCCTTAAACCCCCTTTACCAAAAATTTTGGGTTATTTTTCGTTTTTGTAAGTTTCCTTCCTTAATTTGATATAAAATCCTAGTATACATATGTATTTACCGCTACGAAAAGGTAATAAACCAAGCTTTAATATACTATTTTTAAATTTTATTTCTTGTTAATTTTATACATTTTATACATACAAACAGTGAAGGAAAAAAGTGAACATACACCACCATTTTTTAAAGTTTTCGGGAAACCGCAAGAAAAATGTAAGCTCTGAGTATGCCATCATTTAGGGGAGTAATAAACAATGTATTTAAAAAAAAACTGAAATTCATAGTTATATTAACAAAAATAATAACAAAAACATTAAAAATTCGAGGGAAAAAAGTCTACATACAGGCTTCAAGCCTTTATATTGTGGTTGGAAATTCATAGAAAAACCATAATTTTTTTTAATTTTAATATTAAGTTGATCCACCATTTGCATCAATAAGAGTCTGCATTCGGAGAGGCATTGATTCAACCAAGTTTTCGGTTGTTTGAGGTGGAATTTTAGCCCAAGCTTAGTTTAGAGCGATTTTCATCGTTTCTCGGCTTCTGATTTAATATTTACGATCGAACCTTTCCAAAGTTTCCCAAAGATGTTCTGTTGTGTTTAAGGCTGGCGACTGAGGTGACGAATTTAGCTGCTTTGGAGCATAATAGAGCAGCCAGTCTCGCACAACATGGGCGGTATGCTTTGGATCATTGTCCTGCTGAAAAATCCAGGACATTCCTAGGGCCCAACTATCTACCGATGGTTTCAGATTTTGTTTCAATATGTTTTTATATTGAAAGCGATCCATATTACCTTTAACAAAGACTATTCGGCCGACTCCAGATGACGCCATAGCTCCCCAAACCATTACATTACCGCCTCCATGTTTGACAGTAGGTATAATATTCTTAGGGTCAAGTGCTGTGTTTGGCTTCCTCCAAACTTTGGCATGGCCATCACTACCAAAAAGATTCAATTTGCTCTTGTCAGTAAATAAATCTTGATTCCAAAAACTTGCATCCTTGTTTAAGTGAGCCTTGGCAAATTCTAGGCGTAGAATCCAATTCTTTTCGAAAATGTTTGGCTTATTTCGAGGAACTATGCTCATATAACCTTCGCCATGCAAAAAATTTATTGTTCTGGGATGAACAATAAAGCCGGAAGATTTCTCAATGTGTTCCGCCAATTTTGGACCACTTATTTTGGGGTTTTGGTGGACTTATTGAAGAATACTCCGTTCATCTCGTTTCGAAACTGACTTTTGTCTTCCTTGTCGGGGCTTATTTTCGGCAGTATTTGTATCATTATAGTTGCGAATGATGTTATACATAGTAGATCGACTCAATCTAATTATTTATGCGATCTCGCCATATGATTTGTTATCCTTGCGCAGGCTAATAATCAAATTGCGCACAGAAATGTGTATTACCTTCCGTTTTTCCATTTTTGACGAAAATAATTTCAGCAATATTACGTCTTTTGACTTAGGAAGACAAAGCAGATTGTCAAAATATTGAGGGATTCTCCTCTTTTGACTTTAATTATACCCGGTACTCGAAGAGTAAAGGGGTATATTAGATTTGTGCAAAAAATTAATGTGTGTAACACCCAGAAGGAAGCGTTTCCGACCCCATAAAGTATATATATTCTTGATCAGCATCAATAGCCGAGTCGATATAGCTATGTCTGTCTGTCCGTCCGTCCGTCTTCATTAGCGCCTATAGCTCAAAGACCATAAAAGCTAGAGGAACATTATTTTGTATCCAGACTCCTGTCCTAACGCACTGTTACAAGTGTATTTCAAAATTTCGCCCCGCCCCCTTCCGCCCACTCCAAGGACGAAAATCTGTGGCATGCACAATTTTAAAGATACGAGAAAACTAAAAACGCAGAATCATAGAGAATGAACTTATCTATCAGATTGTTGAATCTGGATTAGATCAGATGATAAATATAGCTACAATGAAGAAAACCATTTCGAAATGCATCGTTCCCTCTCGCTCTCTCTCACACACAGGGGTAGGCGCTATGCCTGATCGAATTTTTTGACGCCTAGTTCTCAGAGACTATAAGAGCTAGAACCACCAAACTTTCTATCCAAGCTCCTGTGATATCAAACCGAGACGAGTTTGTTTTAAAATTTGGCCACGCCCCCTTCCGCCCCCACAAAAGATGAAAATTTACAATTTTGAAGATACGGGAAAACAAAAAACGCAGAATCATAGAAAATGACAATATCTATCAGAGTATTGAATTTGGATCAGATCGGATCATAAATATAGTCAGAAGGAACAAATGAAATTTCAGTGGCCTCCCAAGCGCAGACTGATTCCCTCTCTCTCTCGCACACAGCCGTGTATGTATATGTAGGAAGTAGATAAAAACATGTAGAAATGGCAGATGTAAAAAATTTATGTAAACAAATATGGAAACATCTAATAGATCAAAATCTCCGAAAAGGTTCGACTTAAATTTTTTTTTTTGGCTAAAATTAAATTTTGTCCTTTTGCGAACATGTAATAAATTACAACAAGCTCACATACATATATACTGACTGAGTACCGGGTATAAAGTAGAGCCGCGGAGCAGACGCGGCTCATAACGTTCCCCCTCGTTTTTTACTTAATTTATCAATTCTCCACGCTGTATGTAGGTTTTTACCCCGCTCCTTTTTATGTTTTTTCCTAATAACTTTCACACGTTACATTTTCCTACACATTTTTTTCCTGATATAATGCTAACTTTAAGTCCCCTAAATGATGGCATACTTATTTTTTTCATTTTCATTGCGGTTTACCGGAAAGTCGGAAAAATGGGGGTGTGTGTTCACTTTTTACCTTCACTGTATGCTGCGAAAAAACTCAGGATGGTTTCTAGATATAAGTAGAAACATAAGTAAATAAAAAAATGTCATCTTTTCTTTTTCGAATTTATTGTCCATCTAAATATCGGGGGCCTTTTGTTGACCACCGGCCGCCGTATGCAGATGTATGTTCAATACAATAAAATGATTTATATGTACATACAGACATATGTAATTATGTAATTACTCCATTTTAATATGAGAGAAAAATTTGTGGTTATTTAAATATCAAAGAAATGATGGAATAGCATAAGTTTTGTGGGTGTACTGGAATAAACACGGAAACAATAATACAAGATTTAAATCAAATTATTATACCAATTTAACAAACAAGCAATCACTACAATCGATATGTCTTGCCTATATCGACGACATCCATTACAATGATTGGGAACAGCGGATTAAGAAAACGATATAATCATATTTTATAGGCTATCCACACTGTCCACATCCACCATCCGACAATAAGCAGCTAATGAACATAATATAACCAAGTTGTTGCCTGAATTGTGAAATTTCTACAATTTTAAATTATATAATCCATAGCTGTACAATAAACGTTACTACCATATGGCTTCCCATATATATTGCAGCAACTCTGTTTAGGGGATGATTTGACCTTATCTGATCGCAATCGTCTAGTCTCTTTCGTAGTGTTCAGACGCGTTTTTTCATTGCGCTCCACTCACTTTTCACTTATTTTGCATAAACACCCCGTGTTTGTTCTATTTTGGTGTGTTACCTTTGTTAAACAAATTAACCTGCTATCATAAAATCTATCCAGAATCGCGAGTGCATGTCTATTTATTGTGTAAAACATAATTTAATAATTGTTTTTTGAGTCGGTTAACAGTGTGTTTATGTTCTTGCTATTCGTAAGTACGCATAACATTATATTTAGCCACTCTCAGCTTTTGTTGTTTTATTACTCCATCCCTATTACCCAAACTTAAATAACTGTTCTTCCTCTCTCGCTCTCGACAATTTCCGTGCAGTAACGATCTCTCTGTCGTTTGCAGCTGCTGCAACCGCTCTCCTCTCTCCGCTCAGTTTTTACTGATTCCGCTTTAAGCGTTTATCTGGCACACTGGTCTGATTTCTATTTGTTTTGAAATAAATTGTATATCGTCTGTGCAAAAAAAACCTGCAAAAAGGAGGTCACCCCTGCTCAGCCGGATAACCCCTGCCATTACTGTTAAAAAGTAGTGCACGCAAATTGCGTTAGGTATTCATGATGCCATGGGTGATGCCATTTCCAAGTATGTATTACTGTTGTGAGGCATGCCGGGTGGTTAATATTGAAATAGCCAGGTTTATGAGGCAGACGCGGAAACGTTTTAAGGAGCTGACCGTAGGCTTTAAAAAGCAGTATGAGCAGCTCCTTGCCATGGTGTCTCAATTTAGCAGTTTGCAACTGCTGAATGAGTCTTCTAGGCGCTAAAAGGTCACTCCGCGGAATCTGCAAGTTCCAACTGTCCCTCAGCCGCCCTTTGCCGAACAACCCAATCCGACCACTCCAACTGTGCAGCAGCTGATATCGTTTGCTACTCCAAGGGCAACAACAGCTGCTGGTGATGCAAATTCAGTTGCCATTCCGATCCCACCAACAAATATACCCAGACCACCAGGTACTACCATCAGAGGTAACAGGCCTGTGGTCCAAGACCAAGATTGGTGATGGTCCTACCTACAAGTTTTTGTCTCACGGCTGACCTCTAACTCCACTATAAGTGATGTGACTGCTTTTGTACAAAGCAAAATAAAAGCCAACGGCTTAAAGGTGGAGAAGTTTAACTTCTCTTACGCCAATGAGATAGCTTCTTTCAAGATAAGCGTCTCCCCAACTCAATTTGACACCATTTGTTCTGATAAATTTTGGCCGGAGCACTTGGTGGTGAAGGAGCTAAAGCCTAAGAAGAATTCACTTCGGAACATTTTACAGTCCAGATTTAATAAGAACTGGAATTCCTGTGTGTAAGGCTGATTCTTCCCGCTTTTTTAGTTTTCGTTACTTTCTCGTATATTCCATCTTCATCGCACATCGTAGCACTTTAAACGCTGTTTCTTCCTCGCTATCTGATAAAGATCATATGATAGTTCTTGGTGATTTCAACTTGCCAGGAACTGTTTGGTTTTCGGTAAACGAGTCTAGTAACCTACTGCCCATGTCACGACATGACTTTATAGACGGCTTACTTGACTTATTCCTGGCTCAAGTCAACCATGTGAAAAATTCCCTGGGTCGATTGCTTGATCTGTGCTTTGTAACGGATCCGACCATAACGTTGTCAACCCGAGTCCCTCCGCTCACCACAACTGAAGAAGCCTACCATCCTACTTTCGAAGTGTCGCTCAATATAGGACCAGCCGCGTTGGATCGGTCGGGCAGGTTTCCTCTCTGTGTTCGCTGCTTTCGTAAAAACCGAGTTTGCGAAGCTTGTTTGGACGTTGACGTGCAATGACTGCACCATCAAGTGGCCCATGGGACACCAGCCGAATGCTGTTACGCGCGAATCCCAGGCCAAAACGCAGCCCTCCTCCCACCCAACCGACCGAGGGGCGCTGCCGCAAAACGCGCGACTCGTTAACCGAACCGATCGCGATCATGCAGGAAAGATAGATGTTAGACTAGTATTCGAGGAAAATTAGAACTAATCTTACTAAAGGAGTTAATCATGCATTAAAACTATCGTACACCACAACTACAATTACTAACTACGAGAAAGGTATGTGAGTATTAGTAATTTAAGAAGAGGAAGGGAATTAGTTGCCGATATAATATGGTAGAGGGAATTATAATCCGAGCATAAAACTCTAAAAGGTTCATGCAAGGAATAATTCGATCTACAAATCGGAAGGAACAAAGGTATATAATTTCTAGTAATTCTAATAGGAATCGTGAAGTTTATGCGGCTCAACAAGTCAGGGCTATCTACGTCACCCTTGATCAAGTTGTGCACAAAAATCACACCAAGCATTGTTCTACGGTTAACTAAAGATGGAAGGTTTATTAAAAGCGATCTACTAGAGTAAGACGGCAGTCTCACACTTGCATCCCAGTTGAGGCCGCGTAGAGCGAAAATTAAAAAGTTTTTCTGTACTGATTCTATACGGTCCTGGTGTA
Source organism: Drosophila helvetica (assembly GCA_963969585.1). Lineage (NCBI taxonomy): Eukaryota > Metazoa > Arthropoda > Insecta > Diptera > Drosophilidae > Drosophila > Drosophila helvetica. Next base: position 42,875,363 of record OZ018402.1, on the reverse strand, counting down.
CTTTGTACTGAGGGCACCATACACAAGAACCATATTCTAAAATCGGACGAACAAGCGATACATAGAGAGTCTTTGTTATATAGGGGTCGTCAAATTCCTTTGACCACCTCTTTATAAACCCAAGCACGCCCATGGCCTTATTTACCATGGTAGAAATGTGTTCAGAAAACTTTAACTTGGGATCTAGAAGAACACCAAGATCATCAACTAGGGTAATTCTCTCGAGAGAACCCCGGCCTAGTGTGTAAGGAGCCAGAAAGGCGCTGGAGCGATGAAATGTCATTACTTTACATTTCGAAGCATTAAGGTATAACAAATTTCCACAACACCATGACTGAAAGGTATTAAGATCTGATTGCAACCTGGAGTGAGATAAGCTGTCCTTGAACTGGACACACAGCTTAACATCGTCCGCATACATAAGTACTCGAGAGTATGTTAATACCGAAGGCAGGTCATTTATAAAGAGTGTAAAGAGTAGGGGGCCTAGATGGCTGCCCTGTGGTACGCCCGAAGTAACCATAACTGGTGAAGATAGGGAGTTTTTGAAGAGGACTCTTTGGGACCTGGAACAAAGGTAGCTAGAAATCCATCTCAAGAGATTGGGTGGAAACCCTAAAAGGTCAAGTTTTTGTGCTAGGAGAGTGTGGTTTACAGAGTCGAATGCTTTACTGAAATCTGTGTAAATGACATCCGTCTGTAGATTACCTTGGAAGCCTTTAATGATAAAGGAGGTGAACTCCAATAAATTCGTGGTTGTTGATCTCCGCCTTATAAATCCATGCTGGGCTGGAGATATAAGTGATCTGCAAAGATGCTGCAGGTGCGGAGTTAAAATTTTCTCAAACACTTTAGGAATTGCGGATAACTTTGATATACCTCTGTAGTTCTTCGCGTCAGACTTACTACCTTTCTTATGGAGAGGAATAATGAACGACTCCTTCCATATGGAGGGGAAGCATGAAGAGTTAATGGACAGGCTGAATAGTTTAAGCAACGGTCCACACAGAGACTCGGCGCAGTACCTAAGTACACAGCCGGGAACTCCGTCCGGACCCGGTGAAAACACCGGCTTAACTTTCCGGAGGTCAAGAAGCAGAGAGCTTTCATTTAGCAAGGGACTGAAGATGCCGTTCGACCTGGGTAAACCGTATGGGTACGGCTGCCCGGAGTAGCATTCCTGAGAATAGGTTGTTTGGAAGTATTGGGCAAAAAGATCGGCAATTGCCTGATCAGTGTTTGCCGACGTATTAAGAAATGATAGCGAGGATGGATGAGCGGACGTTTTACGCTTACTGTTTACGAAGCTGTAAAACTGCTTAGGGTCCTGAGAAAAACGTATCCTGCATCTAGATAGGTAGTTCTTATAGCACTGGGAATTAAGAACTGAAAAGTTTGACCGAGCCATTACATAGCGAGAGAGAGAAGAAGGAGAGCCAACTTCTTGAAATTTTTTGTAAAGTCTTGATTTTAAGTTTTTTAGACTGGATAACTCTTTGGTAAACCAAGGGGGCTTCCCAGATCTAATAGGACAGGAAAGTGGGACACAAGACTCAAAAAGTGAGTCAAGTGCATCATAGAAAATGTTTGTGCATATTGTAACATCAGTGCACAAATACAAAGCGGACCAATCAAAATCCCTAATGAGGTTATTAAGCTTCGCAAACTCGGCTTTACGAAAGCAGCGGACACATTGAGGTAGCCTACCCGACCGATCCAATGCGGTTGGTCCTATATCGAGCGACACTTCAAGTGTAGGATGGTAGGCGTCTTCAGGTATAGTGAGCGGAGGGACTCGGGTTAACAACGCAATGGTCGGATCCGTTACAAAGCACAGATCAAGCAATCGACCCAGGGAATTTTTCACATGGTTGACTTGAGACAGGGATAAGTCGAGTAAGCCGTCTATAAAGTCATGTCGTGACATGGGGACTAGGTTATTAGACTCGTTTACCGAAGACCACACAGTTCCTGGTAAATTGAAATCCCCAAGAACTATCATATGATCTTTATCCGATAGCGAGGAAGAAACAGCGCTTAAGGCGGACAAGTGCTGCTCATAAATTGCTATATCCGAAGAAGGTGGAATATACGAGCATGTAATAAAGACTGAAAAAGCGGGAAGAATCAGTTTTATACACAGGAATTCCAGTTCTTGTTGAATCTGGACTGTAAAATGTTCCGACGTGAAGTTAGAGTCCACTGCAATCAGAACCCCACCTGCACGTCGAGACGAACGGTCATTTCTAAAGATTGTGTACCGACCTGCCAAAACTTCAGAACTAAGAATTTCCGGTTTTAACCAGGTCTCTGTAAACACAATTACATGGGATGCAAATGCGACGCTATCCCAAAACAGAGTGCTGAGCTTACTACGCAAGCCTCTAACATTCTGGTAGGTGATTAAGAGAAAGGAAGTTAGTTTTTTGGATGGGTGGACTGGGAAGATGAGGATGGAGCACTGGCCTGACTAGTATTAAGAGTTATTGGGGGCCTACTCTTCTTCTTTGCCTTAAACTCCTTCACCACCATGTTCTCTGGCCAAAATTTGGCAGAGCAAATGGTGTCAAAATGAGTTGGGGAGACGCTTATTTTGAATGAAGCTACATCCCTGGCATAAGAGAAGTTAAACTTCTCCACCTTTAAACCGTCGGCTTGTATATTGCTTTGAATAAAAGCAGTAACGTCATCTATAGTGGTGTAAGGGGCAAGCCGTGAGACAAATATTTGTCGTTTAGGTGTAGGTGTGATCACCACCAATCTTGGGTTTGGCACCACAGACCTTGTACCTGTGATGGCAATACCCGGTGGTCCGGGTCGTATGTTTGTTGGTGGGATCGAAGTGGACGGGATATTAGTAATGCTGGCGGGCTCGACGGACACGGACGCTACGGAAATTTCTGGTTGTACGTTCTCCGAAGTGATAAATTCGGCTGCCGAATTTGCATCACCAGCAGCTGTCGTTGCCCTTGGAATAGCAAACGATATCGGCTGCTGCACAATTGGAGTGGTCGGAGTCGGTTGTTCGGCAACGGGCGGCAGAGGGACAGTTGGGGCTTGCAGATTCCGCGGAGTGACCTTTTTTCGCCTAGGAGACTCATTCAGCAGTTGCAAACTGCTAAACAAAGACTCCATGGCTAGGAGCCGATCGTACTGCTTTTTAAAGCCCACGGTCAGCTCCTTAAAGCCATTCCGCGTCTGCCCCATAAACCTGGCCATCTCTATGTGAGCCCCCCGGCATGCCTCACAACAGTAGAACAAGCCATTATGCTTGGAAATTGCATCACCCACGAGGCCTGAGTACCCAGCGCACTTTGCGTGCATTGCTTTTCTGCAAAGATAGCAGGGGATACTCGACTGATCAGGGGTGACCACCTGTTTGCAGGTTTTTTTGGTACAGATAATAGGTGATTCCATTTTAAATACAATAAACAAAATTTATTTCAAAACAAATAGAAATCAGACCAGTGTGCCAGGCAAACGCTTAAAGCGGAATTAGTAAAAACTGAGCGGAGAGAGGAGAGCGGTTGCAGCAGCTGCAATGAGAGAGAGAGAGCGCTACTACACGGAAAGTATTGAGAGCGAGAGAAGAAGAACAGTTATTTATGTTTGGGTTATAGGGAGAGAGTGATGCTAAAGCACAGACTACAAGATGAGAGCGGGCTAAATTCAATGTGAGAGCGTACTTACGAAAAGCAACAACAAAAACACAATGTTAACCGACGCAAAAAAGAATTATTAAATTATGTTTTACACAGTAAATAGGCATGCACTCGCGATTCAGGATAGACTTTAAGTTAGCAAGTTAATTTGTTAGTTCGCAAAAGATTTATTTTGGACAAACACCGGTTGTTTATACAAAATAAGTGAAAAATGAGCGGAGCGCAATGAAAAAACGCGTCTGAACACTACGAGAGAGATAGACGGATAATAATATCCTTAGGGATTTTGATTGGTCCGCTTTGTATGTGTGCACTGATGTTACAATAGGAACAAAAATGTTCTGCGATGCATTTGACTCACATTTTGTGTCTTGTGTCTCGCTCTCCTGTCCTATTAGATTTGGGCCTACCAAAGAAGTTTCCAGTCTGAAAAACCTAAAATCAAGACGGTACAAAAAATTGCAAGAAGTTGGCTCTCGTTCTTCTCTCTCTCGCTATGTAATGGCTCGGTCAAACTTCTCAGTTTTTAGCTCACAATGCTATAAGAACTACCTATCTCGATACAGGATACGTTTTTCTCAGGACTCAATGACAATATGATATTAGACTTTGCTAAATTTGATGCGATGGGAGAGATAGCATGATAGATAAAATCCAAAATTAATGTTCCTAGTAGTCTCTAATCACGACTCCCGGCTATCAGTCGAATAACTGAGTCCCGATTATTAACTAAATACTGTTTTCAAACACAGCCAGCCAGCTAGAAAATCGTATCTAATTATAGTAATCGATAAGCTCTGACGCAGCGATGCTCCCAGCTAAGCTGGATAAAAAACTGGAGGCAAATATTTCTCTCGCTCTCACTGCATGCTTTTTGCATAAGGCTGTCTCTAATTTTTAAGCCAGTCCAGCTTCAAAGTCTAGTGTCATATGGGTATAAGCAGTTTTACAGCTTCGTAAACAGTAAGCGTAAAACGTCCGCACATCCATCCTCGCCATCATTCCTTAATACGTCGGCAAATAATAAACAGGCAATGATCAATTTTTTACAACAACCTATTCTCAGGAATGCTACTGCGGCCAGCCGTACCCATACGGTTTGCCAAGGTCGAACAGCATTTTTAGTCCTTTGCTAAATTAAAGCTCGCTGATCTCCGAACAGTTAAGCCGTTGTTTTCACCGAGTTCCCGGCTATGTACTCAGGTAATGCGCCGAGTCTCTGTTTGGACCGTTGCTCAAACTATACAACCTCTCCATTAACTCTTCATGCTTCACCGCGATATGGAAGCAGTCGCTTATAATTCCTCTCCTTAAGTAAGGTAGTAAGTCTAATGCAAAGAACTATAGGGGTATATCTAAGTTATCCGCTATTCCTAGTGTGTAGTGAGAAAAGTTTAACTCCGCACCTGCAGCATCTTTGCAGATCACTTATATCTCCTGCTCAGCATGGATTTATAAGGCGGAGATCAACAACCACGATTTTATTGGAGTTTACTTCCTTCATCATTAAAGGCTTCCAAGTTAATCGACAGACGGATGTAATTTACACAGATTTCAGTAAAGCATTCGACTCTGTAAACCACTCTCTCCTAGCACAAAAACTTGACCCTTTAGGGTTTCCACCCAATCTATTGAGATGGATTTCTAGCTACCTTTGTTCCAGGTCCCAAAGAGTCCTCTTCAAAAACTCTCTGTTTTCACCAGTTGTGGTTACCACGGGCGTACCAGGGCAGCCATCTAGGCCCCTTACTCCTTACATTTTTTATTAATGACCTGCCTTCGGTATTAACATTCTCACGAGTACTTATGTAAGCGGATGATGTTAAGCTGTGTGTGGGGATAATGGTTTTATCCCCGATCGGCCGAATAATTATTTCGAATAAAACAATTGCAATAATTGCAAAAAGTGGTCAAGAGTTTAGGAAAGCAGAGATTTCACAAGTCAGGGTCTAAATTTCATCAAGGCTGGAAATGTAGGTGTCAACGATGCGGTGAAAATGATATTTGGCTGCTTTCACAGCCACCTCCCACAAGCTCCCAAAGCGTGGTGAGCGAGGGGGGATGACTTTCCAATCAATTCCACTAGAAACGCATAGATTTGATACAGCCGACGTATGAGAATAGCTGAGGAATAGCTGCCGAAGATCCTACAAAATTTGTCGCGTTGTCTGACCAGATGATTCGAGGCTTGGGGCGCAGACTTATAAAACGTCTCAATGCTGCCAAAAAAGGTTCTGTGGACAAGTCCCAAACAACTTCCAAGTGAGTCGCTTTGGTGCTGAAACATACGAAGACAGCGATATAGCATTTGATTGGAGGCCTGCTTCTGACTTCCGACTTGTAATAAAAGGGTCCGCAAAAATCAACGCCCGTTGTTTGGAATGCTGGATTAGTCCTTACGCGATCCGCAGGCAAACTTCCCGTGATATGCTCCCTCAGCACTGGTTTCAACCGAAAGCATCGAACACATTTGCGAATGATGCCTGCCCCATATATGTGCGTCTGCCGAGAGGCCAGAATTTGTTTCGAGGCAATCCGAGCAATCCTTGAGCTCTCTTCCGAAAATTTTTGTTGCTGTATTGCCCTTATGAGTAAATGCGTGCCGTTTTTGATGACACTTACGGTAACTTAAGAATGCAAAATCGATGTATATAAAAGAAAACACGCGCTGCATTGATCCGAATGAGTTTTGAAATTTGCAATCGTATAATATATCCCTTTCCTCTGAAACAATTAATGCTAAACGACGACGTTCTGGTTCATCAGTTGGCAACTACAAGCCTGCAGGCCAGAAATCCAAAGGCTGTTATCCATTTGTTCAGTAGGCGTGGAGCCACGCGATATGATGTCGGCCAACTTCTTGGGCACGTTATGCCACGTCATTTCAGCTGTGAGCTCTTGTATCCGCTCAACTCGATTAGAGACAAATATAATAAAATTCAAAGGCGATTCCCGAATCCAGCTAATACGAGGGCAGCCGATAGCTCAAGCTTAGGGATAGTCATCGTTTTCAAGGGTGCGACCCTAGACCTGGAGCATAAGAGATGACTTTGCATAGCACCAAGAGCTTCCGAACGCATGTACATGAACGCACCGTATGCTGCCTGGCTCGCATCACAAAACGCATGCATTTCTAGTCTGGCTTGCTGTCGAAGCACGTAGCGGGGAAATTCGAAGTTCCTGACTATCGACAACTGCGAAGTAATGAAGATCCTTAGGCAGACTTTCATCCCAGTCCAACTTGAGGTTTTCGTTCCATAACGACATGTGTCCTAAGTCCAGATACTCCTGGATAAATTTAGCATATTTTGCTTTAAGTTCTGAATTTTTTGCAAGCTTTCATTCCAAATGTAGAAACGTACGAAGCGCTTGCTGATATGATTCTCCTAATTCCTCCAAACTGAATTTCGTTGGCAAACGTTCGGAATAAGCTCCGGAATCTAGGCGAACGTAATTCGCAACAAAATGCTGCACACAATGAATACCTTCCTCCGAAATGAGGGCGAATAATCTCCGTCTACTTCCCGAAACCGTCTTACGATGTCGTTCTAATTGGTCTCTTCAGCGGAGATGCTAGTGGACTCTTCAACAACTGCTAGCACCGTACGGCTATTTCAGGAGTTCTTAATGCTTGCTGACACTATCCAGCCAAGTTTCGTCTTCTGCAATGTTGGTAATTGGTCCGACAGTCGACTCTGCCCGACGCACATTAAATCGAAAAACAATACAGCACCTATCGACTGATCGACCTGCTGGGGCTTAGAGATGTTAGGGTCGTCTAGCTTTATATTATTCGGCATTGGCCAATCCTTTGCGTCTAGGCCTAGAGAGAGAACCGCGATAGCTTGCGTCTTGAGATTGCAGTACGATATCTTCAGCCCTGTTCGAAGGTAGAACTGACTCTCCAATGCCGGCAATTTGAACATGAGACGGATGAGGATCTAACTGGATCTGATTGGCGAGTATTGATGTTACAAAGTTAACCTGAGAAGCGGAATCCAAAATGGCACGACATGGTATAAGCGAATTTTAACGTCCTTTTATATAAACGATTGCGGTAGCTAGCAACACGTGTTGGCTAGGAAGAGATTTCGAGCTTGAGGGGGAGGGCTAGGAGAATTGCCTCTCCTAGGGCACTTGCAGGATCATGCTCGCTCGATTCCGTGCTCGACGACGGCAACTCAGCATCGGCACCCGCTTGCATGTGGACCAGTGTGTGATGCTTGGCCTGACACTGCCTACATGTCCCTGACCTGCAACGTTGTAATAGATGACCCTTTTTGGGGCAGTTTAGGCATAAGTGGCTTTTCTTCGCCTCCGTGTATCGCGACATGACAGGGAGATTAAAAAACGCCTGACATCGGGATATGTAATGATCGGAGGATTTACAATAATTGCATATGAAGTTAGTATGGTCATGAATGGATGTGACAAGGGAACTGGGTTTATTTTCTCCCACCTGCTGGGTAGGACTTGCTACCATATCCATATCCGCTGCCACATTCTTAAGCATCCGACATTTCGCTTCCAAGAATGAGGCCATGTCTTTCCACAGAGGCAATCTCGAGTTGGGCACGCTTTCCTCCCATTTCACCTTCGTCTTGTGGCCCAATTTCGTGCACACGATGTAAACCAGCAACCCATCCGAAATCTCCTGAGGTCTAGCCAAGGTCCGTAGAGCACGTAAGTGCGTATTGATTTTGTCGCTGAGTGCACGCAAACCGATGGCCGAGCCATTCTCCACCCCTTGCAGCTTGAAAATAGCCTTGATAAGCATGAGCTTATTATCAAATCGCAAGTTTAATAAATTCAAAGCCTCTTCGTAATTTTCCTCAGAAGGACCCAAAGAACGAATCATATCCAGTGCAGCTCCATCTAGGCATACACGCAGATACTGGAATTTCTCGATGACCGGTATACGTGACTCCTGGTGCACTATTGTCGAGAACATCGAGTAGAATTCCGGCCAATCCATATAGTCTCCACTAAATCGAGGAGGCTGCATCTCGGGCAGTCGGGAACGGCCTATAATGTCATAAGCAAACGAAGACGAATGCTCTTCGAGACTGTTGCGAGCCGTAGAATGAGCAGCATTAACCGTGCGAACAGCCGTCAGCTTGAACCTGACCTTGACATAGATATTGGCCAACTGCAGCAAGTCCAGCATTTCAAGGCTCGTTTGAGCGGCATCGAAATCAGCATTCATTCGCTCGATCTGCTCTAAGCGAGCTTGAAGCTCCGCTTCATCTAAATCGGCCAGATCTTCCTTGGTGAGAAAACTATCCATCGCATTTAATTGACGCGCGATGGACTCCGCCTTTTGTTTCTAAAAATCGAGATCACTAGGCATGTCCGCGTTCGCGACATTATCAGCTTTTCTATCGTGCTATGTGACTTTAAAAAAAACCTCAACATGGCAGCACCTGAGCCTGATAATGTCTCGAACGCGGTCATGCCACGCGATTTATCACACACTGTATACGTGTAAAAGTGGGAACCGCTAGCAAAGGGATTACAGTGTAACGTTCCTTTCCCAGGCCATGGTGGGCTCAGCTCGTCCAGGATTCTACTACAATATATATGGCTATGGCAAAAAGAATTTAGTGCCGAAGTTTACATATGTTTAAATATTAATGAAGATCCGATGTCAATATCGGTCTCACGGTGTCGAATAGAACATTCACCGGAATTCTTATATAATGTATATATTTGGGGAAAAACAAAGGTATTAACTGGAAAGGTTCATATTGGATTAAATATTACTTAGTGTCCGATGTCGACATCGGTCTCACGGTGTCGAATAAGACACTCGTCGGGACTCTTACATAAGAATTTGTATATATTCGGGAAAAGCAAAGGAATTTGAATGAAGAAATTTATTTTATAAGTTTCATATTTATATATATATTTTGCTTATGTATCATAGGGGTCCGATGTCGGTCCAGCGGTGTTTGGCGTTGTAACGACCACCTGTGGTTCGTTACATCCCCCCTTTTCTTCCGGGAGGTGGTGTTGAATTAGTTTCGTTGTTCCCGTGGTTCAACCTTCACCTTTCGCAAAGTGAGGGTAGGATATTCGCTCTCCGGTGCCTTTTCCCATCTCTCCGTGTGTTCGGTCAGCTCCGCTTGTTGAACTGGAGAGATTTCTTGGGCCTGAGCGACGGCGACGGTGTCATAGATAAGATCGTCCACTCCCGATGTTTCTGCCTCAGTACGGTGTAACTTGGCACCATTGGAGATTCGGGGTACTTTCGAGGCCGAGTTGTTGGGGCCTGTGCCACGGGGATTTCGAAGATTTCCACGGCCGGGTTTGCTGGCCGATGACTGATGGGTTCTGCGGCCTCCTCATACTTCCTGAAGAACGTGTTGACGTTACGTCCTGGTGGTGCGAAGAAGTCCACGGCCAAGTAGTGGCTCCGGACGACGCGCATGCCCCACGGCGTGACCGTGTAATGGAAAGTCTCCGTTTCGAAGACGAAGAAAGGTTTCTCCTCTTCGTTTTCTTCATCGTCATAGTGAGAGTCGTGGGGTTCCGGGATATATCGTTCCAGATCCCTTGTGGACCTATAGACGCCTCGGTCCGTTCGAGGGTCACGACGCTGGAAGTCTTGTTCGAACATCGGGGCGAACGAGGGTGACTCGGGCTCGGGAGAGTGGTACACAGCCCTACGGTGTAATAGTGGGGGTGACCATAAGTTCTCCCGCCGGAACTTGGACGGCCGTCGGTTTCCCCGTCCGAACTTTGGGATCCCGACTCTTTGTCCGTAGAGTCGCTGAGATCTACGATCTCAATCGGTTCCGACGTTTTCCATGTATTCATTGTAAGTTTGTTTTACCAACTTTGACAATGTCTTTGGCGACGATTTTAGGTGTCTAACTTCGGCGGTGCAATTGTGCATTGCGATATATCCCTACACCACCCGGATCTGTTATTGCCTTATGCCGGTGCATACTATCAAGCCCGGTGTCAGTGTATTTATGTGTACATTATGATATTTGACCCGGAGTGCATAAAACGGTGCGAAACTTCCACTACCTTATGTTGGCGCTGATTACAGAGCGTCGGTGTGAACTTATTTGTATATATATGATTTTATATGCTTGCTTTTTTTTAATATGATTTATCGTCTGCGCTTATGGTATTATTTCGATATCCTAAGGGGGGTGTCTGGGTGTCTGGGGTAGGGGCGTCTTTATCTTATTACTGTCCAGAATTCTCACTCGTTACCCGATTCCTGCACCCGTGGTCGAGGCATGATGCAAGAGCGCGTGGCGAGATTTCGCCGAAATTTAGGAGGAGCGACGGCGGCGTGTGAATGAGATTTTTTGTCGGCCATGGTCAGTACATCGGCTGTGTTGGCGCCAGTGTCGGGTTTGGGAGACGCGGCTTCTATATCATGGGAAGTACTCTTGTTCTTCTGGCCTTGCATTTTCAGGCGGCGGTATAATACCCATATAATGGAACAGAGAGGTAACACGACGCCGAGGGTGAGTAGGTAAGAGACCTTGCTTTTTAAGGTCAGCATATCGTTAAGATTGTCGATTTGGTTGAGGTTTTTCAAATTGAACTCTCACAGGAAGGGTAGGCTGAGTCTTTCGTGGTAAGCCGTGACGTTAACTTGTGTCATCGCGGACACTACTGCCTTTCTCTTTGAATCGCCGAGGTGATTAATATACCAGGTCCCATTAAGTGAGACGTTACAAGGTACGTTCCCGAAATTTGTTGGCTAACCCGTACATTGTCGATAACGGTTAAGTTAGCGTCGTTGATGATGAGAGTACCGTGATCTATCGTGACTATAGGGTCCAAATGGCCCGGTTGGGTAGCACAATGTGCGACGGATCCAGTTACCATCTGTTGTGCACAGGTGATCCCCTCTTGCTCTTTACAAAACGTGGCACCTACGGTTGTCTCGCAAGTCCTGATGTTGAGTATCTGGGACTCACATTCTGCCACCATATCTCCTTGACTGAAATCTAGGATTTTACTTTGATGTTGTACTGGGAAGATGATTAATTTTCTGCAATTTAGTTTAGGTTGGGGAAAGTTTATGAGGAAATGAAGCAGATCTGGAGTCTGGAAGACACTAATGTTGGAGACTTCTAAAAGTTCTATTAGTGTTATGTTAGCCAATTGCATTTCGTTCAACTCTCCGATATCTGTACTGTTCATAAAACATGAACAGGAACCGACACAGGCCAACCAATAAACAACACAGTCCACTTGAAGGAGGCCACTTGAGAAAAAAGGACACATAGAGTTCGACCATAAAATCATATACATGCGTCACGTCGAACCAAAATCTATTAACACATGTGGTTTGCATGTAATAGGTGTCATTAGAAGGGATGAGCGTGGGAACTAGTGCCGCACATCCCTCATTTTCTTATCGTTGGTCTTAGTTTTAATTACCTTATATTTTCCTATATATAGTGCATAAGTTTTGAAAATAAAACAGTTCGCATTCACAACTCAACTCATCAACATCAACATTTGCTGCGTCGAGCCGGATTCATCCTTGATCTGGAAAATAGAAGCAGCATCAACATGTACTGTCTAAGAGGGCCGGACTGATCATGTTTTCCTTGGCTAACGTTAATCCCAGGATAAGGTTTCCCAGATCGGTTATAATGATTCTATTCTTAGCGAGGATTGTTTCTACTAGTTGGATCCTCTCAGAGTCGTTTGATTTATGTATTACATTCATGAATTGTGTCAGTTCGTTAAGTCTCTGTTGTGTCTTGGAGTTGATTTCCATCTGTTGGCGTTCTGATTCGATCAGTTGTCCCTGTTTGAATCTAACCTGCATTCAATCGTTGAAGTCGGGTGTTCCTGCTACAACTTCTAGCGCTGTCCCGAGTAGATTTATATTCCTGACTCCTCTGTGGTGAACTTTGATAATGTCCACTAAATTACGGATGTGTTCCAAGTCGGTCGTTAACACTTGAGCCATACGTGCGACCGTGAATAGTTCGGCGACCTGCTTAGTCTGGTCGATGTAGACCTCGTACGACGTGACGTTTGTGGTGTGATGTAGATATCCAGGATTCTCTCAGATTACGATGTCGCCATCCACGATCGGGATGTAGTCAGCGTTCGTGTAATCGTTTAACTTGACTACGGCCTGCGTCGAGGTGCACAGAACGAGTAAAACTATCATGGCGGACTTGATGCGTAGAAGGTATTGACGACGATGAACGAACAGATTTCGGGGGCGTCAAGAAGGTTTCGTTGACGTTAAGCCGGTTTGTTCTTCGATGGGTCGACGAGTGATAGACTGGCTCTATCCTGGGTTGGAATTATCCTAGTTGGAGTGGAAGTTGGTTCTGTTTTCAATCGGAGTTGGCCTTGCTGACTGATGGTGGTTTTATCGTTGGGCGGAATTGTCTTCGCTGGATAGAGGTGGTCTTGACTACTTCGTTGGGGTGACGAGGGCGTACTGATCGAAGAACGTTCGAACGTTGATTTATAGGGCTCCCCTGCGGCAAATAATGATGAGGTCGCATTCTGATTGGCGCGCGTGTCTTGGCTAGGGTCCTTATATTACGCTTGCATTGCATTTGTGGTGACGTTTACATCGTCGGCAGAATCGTTGAATTCTGCGTCGTGGAACTCTTTCAGGTCGTTGATGTTGACGACCTTTTGTTTCCTGTTACCGGGGTGTTGTACTTTTGCGATAGTTGGTGACGGGAAACTTTTGACTCGGTATGGTCCGTCGAACTTGGGAGCTAGCTTAGCTGCAAAACCTTCGGCTGCGTTTGACAAATGATGTTGCCGGACGAGGACCAATGAGTCGATCGCGGGGTGCCATTGTCTGCGACGGAGATTGTAGTGCCGCGCCTGTTCCTGGCGAACACTTCTTTTAGCCTTGAGGCTTTATCTGTGGCCGCCTCTGGGGTGCTTCCGGTACGGGGTGTGATTTCGTCGTACGAAGCGCCAGGCAACCTAGGTTCTCTTGCGTGGAGGAGAAAACCGGGGCTGAATCCGGTGGTTTCAGAGACGCTCGAGTTTATGGCCAGTGACATCTCGGGTAAGAGTTCGTCCCAAGTCTTCTGATGGTCGTCGACGAATTGGGCGATCGTCGTTTTTACCGTCCTATTCGCTCTTTCCGTTGGATTTTCCTGGGGACAGTAAGGGGCGGTGTGTTGCAGTTCAACACCTGCAGTTTGTAGGAATGTTTTAAAGGATCGGCTGGTGAATTGAGTGCCGTTGTCGCAGACGAATAGTTTTGGTACTCTGAAACTGCTGAGGATCCGTTCGATCCGTTCGAGGTTAGCTGTGGTTGCCTTCTTGAGAGGTATTAGCTCGACCCACTTGGAAAAAGTGTCGAAAAATACTAGTAGTATACTACTAGTCCGGCTTCTGGATGGTCATGGCACTCGTTCAATACTCTTATCCGATGGTCTTTCGGATAATGATTCATATTCCGTCGGGTCCGTGGCCTAGATTCTAAAAGAGTTGGCCATTCTCGTAGGTGTAGTCTGGATACTTTTCGGTTTCGTCATGGACTTGCTGTATCCGACGTTGTAGCCAGGGGCAGGCGGTATTCTGCTCCTCAATACGTGCGAGTGTTTCTAACGGCTGTCGCGATAATGCATCCGCGACCACGTTTTGGTTTCCGGCGCGGTAATGTACGTCGTATTGATATTGCTGGAGTTCGAGCGCCCATCTCGCTACTCTACCGTGTGGACTTTCAAGAGTATTCAACCATTTCAGAGCGAGATGGTCAGTTACCACATCGAAACGGTAACCCTCTAGATAGCATCGCAGTTTCCGTATCGCCCACATGACGGCTAAACATTCCTTGTCGATAGCGGAGTAATTCTCCTCCGGTTTGTTCAGGCGTCGGCTGACATATGCTATGACTCATTCTTTCCCGTCCTGAGTAAGGACTGCGCCCACTCCTACATTGCTGGCGTCGGTTTGTAAACAGAACTTCACATTAAAGTCTGGGCAAGCGAGTACCGGGGCTGTGGTTAGTAGTTCTTTCAACTGATCGAAAGCGTTTCGCTGTTCTTGTGTCCACGTCCATGTCTGTCCTTTCTTCAACAATTGGAACATTGGCTGAACCACCGTGGCGAAATTCGGAACAAATCTGCGATACCATGACGCCATGCCTGTACATTGTCTTAGTTCTTTCAGATTGGTGGGTGGTCTCAAGTCTTTTACGACGGCTACTTTGTCGGGGCGGTATGGATACCTTCCTCGCTGATTACGTGGCCCAAATACTTTATCCTCCGTTGGAAAAAAACGCACTTTTCTGCGTTGATCCGTAGGTTTGCCTTAATCAGTCTTGAGAAGACTTCTTTCACGTTGTTCAGGTGCTCCGTATAATACTTTCCGTTGATGACAATATCGTCTAAATAAGCAAATGCGAAGGGTTCCATATCTGCACTGATGACCGTGTCTAGCGTACGTTGGAAAATGGCCGATGCGGAATGTAGTCCGAAGGTCATTACCTTCCACTGGTAGAGGCCTCTCCCAGGGACCGTGAAAGCCGTGGCTTCCCTACTGTCGAGGGCCATGGGTACTTGCCAATATCCGTTTTTCAGATCTAGGGTCGTGATGAAGCGTGCATTTTTGAGGCGCTATAAGATGTAGTTGATCCTAGGTAACGGGTAGGCGTCTGGGATTGAACGTTCATTGAGTTGTCGATAGTCTACGCACATACGCCATTTTCCGTTCTTTTTACGAACGAGGACAATCGGAGCGCTATGTATGCTTCGAGAAGGTTCAATGAGTCCTTCGGCTATCAATTCGTCGACTTGTTCGTCGATAATTCGCCGCATAGCTGGGTTCTTAGGGTAGTACCTCTGTTTTATGGGTCAGTTGTCACGCATGATGATGGTGTGCTCTGAGAAGTCTGTCGTACCCCGGGTGTTTTCGAACTTTCTAGGAATTCCTGAATGTGTGGTGCAAGATCAGTTGGGCACGGATCGTTGGTTCGTTCCACCTCGTCCTCCATTGACCAATCGATCCGTAAGTCGGAGATTCGGTTTGATCCCTCGGGGAGGATAGTCGTTTCAAACGCACTCGGTGGCTTCGTCTCTCGAGCGTACTCACTTGTGTTGGCGACGATAGGGGTATCGTCGGTTATGAGAGGGCCATTCGTGAAGGTCTGATTGAATGGTACTCGGCCTGGTGGAACATCGTGTGGGTCTCGACGATGCCTGTGGTGCTAGACCAACGCCTCGTTCGGGTGACGAACGTTTGAGACGTGGTACTAGGTGTGGCTTGGGGATATATAGGGATCCCATATAAGGGGTTGTCCAGGTTGGGTTCCCTATGATCGGTGGTGGTTGGTGCGTAGCCGACGGTAGGTACTTCGGGGTTCCAGGTGATGTCTCTGAATTTGACCATCCTTCTTTCCGGCACTTGGGCTGGTGGTTTCCGGAGTGCTGATCTGAGCGCTGGCTTGGTAGCTATACCCGTCGGGGAGATGAAGCGATGCTTGCTTGTGCCAATGGGGACTACGGTATTCGCTTCCTTTGGCGCTCGGCCGTTAGGTGATCGTTGCGACTGGGGAGGAGTTGTCTTGTGAGAAGACTCTTCGATTTCCACCTTTTTCGTAGAAGGTAACGTGTCGTAAACGTCGGTGGATTTCCTTGTGTTTTGCGTAGTTACATGGGAGGTGGGGCGTCCTATTGTTGGCCTGGAAAGTGTTGTCCGTGTTGTCGGTCTGGGAATCGTGTGTGTCGTTGTGATCTCGGGAATTGTACCCCGCGTGTCTTCTGTGGTCGTTACGTGCGTGGTCGTTTCCTGGATCTTCGTGTCGGGTGTGGCTGTTCGGACTGTCGAGCTTCCTGGGTTCAGGGCGTGGACTTGGCTAGCAGTGACCACCGGAGGGTTTGCTATGGGACGACAACCTCGAAGTTGTGGGAGAGTGGTACCACATTGAATCGTTGGTCTGGGGGGGCGTCGTTCCCGGCTGTTCCCGTGCCAGTCGGATCGTTTCCGAATCGTTTCCCGACGCGTCTCGACGACAGCAATCGATGGTCCGTGTGCCGCGTTTGTCACACTCCCAACAGAATAAAATCGATGGATTAGTACACCCTTGAGAAGGATGGCCAGCCTCGCCACAACGCCGGCAGGCCGAGCGTGGATTGATTATTGGCGTGGTTACCATGCGGTGTGAGACCTCTGGAGTCGGATTGTTGGTTTGGCTTGTCGATTGTCCTCGGCCAGGCTCGGGGGAGTCCCATTGAGGCTGTCGAAACCTTGTACGGTTTGTTTCACCTTCCCAGGATGACTGGTTTGTCACTGGTCTGTTCCGTCTTGGTACGCTCCACGAAGGGGAAGATGTTACTGGTCCTTTCCGTTCCTGGATGCCCTCGTATTCGGTGGCCAGCGTTGTGAGCTGAGTCAGATCTTCTAATTCGTGTCTTCGCACATACAATTGGTACTCCGGTAAGATGTTGTCGTATATCCTATTGAGTTCTTTGGTGGTATCGTACCCAGCGTGGTGCATAAGCAGACGCAGTTCGATGATGAAGTCTTTGAACGGTTAACCCACCGCTTGTTTGCGTTCGTGGATCTGATCCTACAGCTGTTCGAAATATCGTGGGGGCAAGAAAAACGCCAGAAATTCTTTTCGGAACTCGGACCACGAAACACTCTGCAATTGGCTGGTGCGGAACCAACTACTCGCCTGATCCGTGAGGATTTCGGCCATAGCGCGAGGCAAATGATTCGTGTCTACTCCATATGAGAGCGCCCGTTCTTCGAGGAGTTCGACAAATGATAGGCGGTCGGTCTGCCCATCGAACTGGATTCCCCACTTCCGTATGCGTTCTGCAATCAGGGCGCCGTAGCTGTAGTGACGTCCCACGGGGTGGTCGTTTTCTGTTCGGGGTCCATCGCCGGTCGAGGGGGCCCTTCTCATCGGCGTGGGTCTTAGATCCGGAGACCCAGATCTTACGGATTCGGCCACGGACGCGGCATTCTGTGGACCGGCGAATTGGCCTCCTGAGACCTCCGAGGGCTGTAGCCACAGTTTGGGTTCTGTTGCGTGTGTTTCCTCTCGTCTAGAGGTACTAGGTCGAGGTGACTTTGAACGTCCTGTCGGTTTGGCATACTGTCGCTCTAAATCTGCTAGTCGGGTCCAAGCCTCCTGTTCGAGGGGCCCGTCGACCAAAGTGGCAAAACTTTTCCGCATCTCGTCAACATTTCCTCCCTTGCTGAACCCGAATTCTTCTGCGAATCCTTCTAGTTCTTCTCGACGGCGCTTGTGAATCCACCTGGTGCTTACCCCAGGATTATTGATTAATTCTCCCATTTGGTACTCTCCCGATTCTCCCCGGGTGTTCGCGAAGTAGCAACACTGACGATGCGCCTGTGGTGCCGCCTCGTATAAGTAGCTCACACAATCCCATCCCTACACACTATCTACCCACATCCCAACCCCCACACTCACCTCACACCGGGCCGGACTAAGGTTTCATTCGACCCGTGCCGAGAGTCAGCCTGGCTGAGGGTCTGGTTTTAAAACTAGCTCAGTCGTAAACGGAGAGCTCAGGGACTTGGCAGCCCCTTTTTCTAATGATGCCTTATCCGGGCAACGTGAATCTCTGCCCGGACGAACCGTCCTTTCTTTGCAAATCGTGGGATCAAATATAGAAAACAACAAAACAACAACAAAAAACCAAAAAACCGAGTCTGGCACTCCCGAAAAGTCAACTGGGAGCAACCCCATGCGTGGAAAGGCAGTGGCCCCAAGGCCTGGCCAAACCAGCTCAACAGCAGGAAAGACCTGCTTGGTGGAAGGCGCTGTTACGAACCAAAGGGGGTCCCGCCCTGAATCTGGGGTGGGTGGCAAAGCACCGCCCAAAACTGACACCCTGGAAAGGCAGCAAAGCATCAGTGCGGCTGCCCGACCTCCTGGTAAAGTGGCGGGGGCTGACTTGCCATCGACAAGTGCCCAAGCCAGGAAGTTCTCGTATGCCGAAAGAAGGGACGCAGGGCAAATACTACGTTGGCAAAAACGCGAGCAAAACAGCAAGCTCATCAGCCAACTGGCTGAATAAGGTAAAGTGGGCCTCGGCAGTGCTCCCAGATTTCACCAAGGAGCAACAACAGGCGCCACAACCGAAAAGGCAGCGCTCACAAGAGATGGTTGGACCGACTACAAAGAGGTCTAGAGTCCTGCCAAACATATCCATAGCGCAGATTGCCAAGGAGAGGAGCCAGTGGAAGTGGGTGGAAGCGGCATTGGCCGACCGCTGCTTCGAGCTCCTCGAAAATGACCCCGGGCCACCTCCTGTCTGCAAAGACTTGGGGTGGTTCCAGGGAAATATTTAAGTTATTGCCTGTGAAGACGAGCGCACCGTGAAGCTATACAAAGCAGCGGTGGCGCAGATCGGAGAGGTCTACGCTGGGGCAAAGCTCGTGCCGGCTAACTTCAAGGAGCCTGAGCGCATCCTCAAAATGCTGCAGAGGTGCAATCCACAACTGACAACTACAAACTGGAAGGTAGTGAAGGTTGAGAAGACGCAGGGACCGATGAACCAGGCTGAGCTCGTACTCAACAAGAAGTCGCTGGCCCCGATAGAGGCAGCTAAGGGCGAGCTGAGCTTCGGCTTCAGCTCGGTCACCATAAAGGTGTACAAATCGGACGCAGCGGCCGAGGCCCGTCCTGTCGACAACCCAGTCGAGCAACCCAGTTGCCTCGGAGATCGAAGCACCCGACAACCAGCTGGAGCAGGCTAAAGAAGGTTGCTCGTCCGATGCAGAGCTACTGCTCGATTTTGAGGCGATGTGTCGCGAGGAAGTATCCGACGACTCAGACGCCGATATCACAGTGGTGGGGATTCTGCAAGATGTCTCTGAGACTCCTACAAATAAATCTCCACCACAGTAAAGCAGCATCTGCTTCCCTAATACTCCGCTTGATCGAGAGCAGAACCGACATAGTCCTAGTCCAGGAGCCTTGGATAGTAGGAGAAAAGATCTGTGGACTAGCGACGAAGGAGTACAAGCTGATTGTAACCCAAAGAGTAGGTGAAATTCATACCTGCATTCTTGCAAGAAAACATCTAAACATTTTTCTGCTCCATAACTTTAGCAATGGCGACAACACGGCTGTAAGCCTAGAGTTAGAGGGGACGCATCTTAGACTGATGTCGTCCTACATGGCTCACGAGGAATGCGATCCTCCGAGTGACCTCGTTCGCAAGCTAGCCAGCGATAGCGAGAGGTCAAACGTAGGCCTGATAACAGGCTGCGATGCCAACGCTCACCACACCCGATGGGGGAGCTCGGACACAAACACAAACACTGTTCAGCTTCATCCTAAACTCTAAACTACTAATCTGTAATAGGGGAAATGACCCTACATGTATAATAAAGAACCGGCAAGAGGTTATCGACCTCACACTAGTGTCTCACAAACTGTCAGACACAGTCAAGAGTTGGAAAATCCTAGATGAACATTCCTTCTCTGACCACAGGTACATCGAGATGATACTATCTCTTGAGAGCCCAAAACTCATTGACTACATTAGTCCCAGGAAAGCACACTGGGAAAAATATAGTAAAGAAATGGAAAAACTTCTTCCCTCCGAAGCACCAGTATGCCCGAACACAGAGGACGACTTAAACCATCTATTGGAAAGGCTCACTGAAGCATGCAACAAAGCCTACCCGGCAGCATGCCCCCAAAAAGACATAAGGGAAAAAAATAACCCCCCTTGTGGTTAAAACAAATAGATATCCTACGGAAAAGCTGCAGGACTCTCTTCAACAGAGCCAAAAGCGCTACCGGGGAGGAAGACTGGGCAAACTATAAGACCAGTCTGTCCCTATACAAAAAAGAAAAAAAGGAAGGCGAAAAGAGCCTCTTGGCAAAAATTTTTCTCTGAAATCGAAGATAAGTCGAAAGCCGCAAGGCTACGCAAGATCCTCTCCAAAACGACCCCCGCGGTGGGGTACCTTAAAAGAAGTGATGGTACGTGGACTAACTCAAGTAAGGAGTCCCTACACATTCTTCTCGACACTCACTTTCCCAGGTGTACTATCACCGAGCCGGCACGCCTCTCAAGTGAAGGCTCGGCAACTTTGATGACGCACATCCTTACAAAACGGAACATCAGCTGGGCCATAAACAGCTTTCATCCGTTCAAATCTCCAGGCCCGGACCGGATCATTCCGGCCCAAATTCAAAAGGCTGGTGATATGACCATCAAATGGCTGCAATGTATCTTCAAGAAGATACTAGTGTTGGGAAAAATACCACATGCCTGGCTTAAAGCAAAGATTGTCTTCAGTCCCAAAGCGGGAAAAGCCTCACATTCAACTCCAAAGGACTTCAGACCAATTAGCCATATCGTCTTTTCTTCTCAAAACCTCTAAAAGACTTGTCGGGCTACAACTGAGGACAACTATAAGTCCCCAGTTGTTGTCAGGCTCACAACATGCCTACCAAAAAGGAAAATCCACGGAAACGGCACTTCACGCAGTAGTCTCAGTGATAGAGAAATCTCTTCACCTAAAAGAATACTCCTTAATAGCCTTTCTCGATATCGAGGGAGCTTTCAACAATGTCTTGCCGGTCGCCATTACGGAAGCGCTGACTGATCTGGCGGTGGACCGTCACTTGGTGATGCTCATCGATCAATTGCTCACATGCAGGACGGTGACATCATCAATGGGATCGTCCACCCAGTCACAAATAAATACAAGATTCCGCCTCTCAACCCCCCCTCACAAAACGGCTGCAGGCTCTCCTTTAGCGACAGTGCCAGTTACTTAGGGTTGGTAATTGACAAGAAGCTAAACTGGAACCTGAATACAAAAGACAGAGTAAGGAAGGCCACGATAGCCTTCTATACATGCAATAAAACTATTGGCTTAAAGTGGGATATGAACCAAAGCATTGTCCAATGAATACATCTAGGTCTGTGTGGCTTTGTCTTTGGCACTTGGGCAAGCCTGGCGCAAATTTTAAACGATAGAACTCATTAAACAGGGACAAGTGTGTGCGAATTTACGAATGTCGAAGGCTTTACGTAGCAGTCCAGAACTCTGCGAATATTTATACAATTAGGTTGTTTGCCCCCTCTCCTTTCTTTTAAACGGGCATCGGACCCAGCGGCGGTGCTCAAATTTTGTTTTATTTATTACTTTGTCCACGAATTAGTTGCAATTCTGTGTTATCCATTAGCTACAATTCTTGTACCAGACAATAACTAGCATTTTAAGTATACAGTTTTATATATACCTAGTTTTTTTCTTGATTTAGTTTGACAGTTCAAATGAGGATTTTTTTCGAGGATCGAGCCGCGCACAATGCCAAAAGTGATTTTTTGTCGTAGTATTCTTAAATAAATTATTGTTTAGATTTTACTATGGATCCGCCTGTAGTCTAGGCCGGATCGGGGCAGGTCATTCCAAAAACAACGGCTAAGAATTTACCAGAAACAGAAACAAACGTTAGCTATAGATTAACCGCATACTTTTATCGTTATTATATACTCTATAAGGGGCAACCACACCCCCCCCCCCCCCCCCCCCCCACCACAATGTTCTGTATATACATATGTATTCGGTGTATCCACAAAATGTTCTATAATTGTTCATACAGTAACACAAGACAATAGTTAGACCTATACTACTCTATGGAGTTACAGTGGCAGGAAAAGAGCGTGCAGAAATGGCAGCAATACGTCTGAGTGACTCTGACCAATGGGCTCCACAGCTCATGGGTCACTCATCAATACTGAATAGCGGTACCGTTTCCACAAAAACGGACTACTGCGTCCCAAGGGAAAACACAGACACCCCCTTCAATATAATCATCCCCAAAAGAGACGAATGGCTCGAGGGAATCCAGGCCCACAAAGGGTCATAAACATCTTCACAGATGGATCGAAGCTGGATAACAAAGTCGGAGGAGGAATCTACTCCGAACACCTAAACATATGGCACTCCTTCAGGCTTCCAGATCACTGCAGCGTCTTCCAGGCGGAGGTCATTGCAATCAGGGAAGCACTGAACTGCCTTCAGGAAGTTACCATCTTGGCAACCAATGTAAACATATACAGCGATAGCCAAGCCGCGATCAAATCGTTTAATGCGATTTCCTCGAGCTCGGCCACCGTGGCAGACTGCCGCAAATCTCTTCACGAGATGGCTCAGTAATTTGCTATCATCCTAATATGGGTCCCGGGTCGTCGGGACATCGAAGGTAACTGAATAGCAGACGAGTTGGCCAGATCTGGCACTACTATCCCCCTTCTTCAAGATAAGGAAGATATTTGTATGCCTATGGCCACCTGTAAGCTTATCATAATAGAGCAATATAAGCGACTAAGAGAAAACGTGTGGCAATCGGTACCACGATGTCGAATAACCCGGCAAACATGGCCGACTATAGATAGAAAGCGCATCTCTCAGCTATGCAGGCTCGGCAGAAGAAGGTGTAGCGCAGTCATACGCTCCCTTACGGGACACTGGCTAATAGGCACCCACGCAAACAGGCTGGGCGCCCCATATACCTTTTTTTGCACAAGCTGCAGAGATGAGGAAGAAGAAGAGACGGTGGAGCACCTGTTATGTTCCTGTCCAGCTCTCAGCAGAAGAAGGCTACAACATATAGGCTCGCCCTTCATAGCAGACATTTCAGAAATGTCCACAATCTGTCCCAGGAAGATAGCAAACTTTATAAGAGCAGCCGGATGAGATAACTGCTGACATTAAGGTCTCACGACGCGGAAAGGGGAAAGACTCTCTTGCGGTATTGCAACGGGTCGTAATCGGCCTATGTGTGGTGGGCTCCTGGCGAGCCTGGCAACCGCTTCTACCTAACCTAACCTAATCTACTCTCCCGATTGTTCTTCTGCGTTGGGGTCCATGACTGATTTATTGTCCTTACGTATATTTTCGACGACAGATACTCAGGATGTTGGTACCGTTTATGAACGATCGTTGATTTGTTCCCTAAGACTCGGCTGCCGTGGGTTTTAATCCACACCCCTTGCTAAAGTTTCCTACAGGTCCCTGCTCGGGCGCCACTTGTAACGTTTCTATCTCAAGCCGAGGTGGGCTCAGCTCGACCAGGATTCTACTACAAGAAATTTTTTGTCTGCAGGAACCTCTCAGAAGAAGGGGGTAACCGATCTCAGTTCAGGTTGAGGACGAAGGGAAGACGGATAGATGAAAGTTAGAGATATGAGGCTGTGGGATATAATTATGTTGGCTCGTTGTTATCCTCGGTTTACGAATGACTACACTTTGTTGATGTTCGTTTCAGTAGGACAAATTTTCTTTATTAAACGTTCGGTACTTTTACCTCGACTTATTTCATTACGTTTATAATATTTGTTTTTTTACTCGACTTGCTGTACTTCGGTTTCGTAACGTGAGAGCAGGAGCTCTTATTGGAGCGGTGCGCAAAGGAGGAGGTTAAGTTAAATGACGATATCGGGTGGTCGACGCAGGTGTGGAGGTTCTTATGTAATGTATATATATATATATATATATATATGGCTATGGCAAAAAGAATTTAATGCCGAAGTTTACATATGCTTAAATATTAATGAAGATCCGATGTCAATATCGGTCTCACGGTGTCGAATAGAACATTCACCGGAATTCTTATATAATGTATATATTTGGGGAAAAACAAAGGAATTAACTGGAAAGGTTCATATTGGATTAAATATTACTTAGTGTCCGATTTCGACATCGGTCTCACGGTGTCGAATAAGACACTCGTCGGGACTCTTACATAAGAATTTGTATATATTCGGGAAAAGCAAAGGAATTTGAATGAAGAAATTTATTTTATACGTTTCATATTTATATATATATTTTGCATATGTATCATAGAGGTCCGATGTCGGTCCAGCGGTGTTGGGCGTTGTAACGTCCACCTGTGGTTCGTTACAACAGCTAATACGTTTAGCTGTGCGATCTGTCCGATTCCGCTTTGAGCGCCGTTTGTGTGTGTTAGTTAGTTCCCTGCACTGCCGAATGCACTGCAATGACTGAAATGCTGCGACAAAGAAACGTATAGCCAGCCACTGTGTTGATATGTATGTATGTTTTAGCACCGAATTATGCTCGAAACGACGAAAAAATTGTAAATGTTTAGCAGAGTCAATTACTCTGCAATTCAGATATCACGTCGGGGTCAAAAACAGATAAACGTACATAAGAGCAACATAACATAAACGTATTGAAAATCATATAACACAGAACTTGGTCGTACAAAGATATGCGGCTGAAGGCCAATTATTAGCTGCTATTTGGCAAGCAACTAATTGGTGGGGGTCTGCCCCGAACACTGTGAGTCCAGTACAAGGATGGTTTATCTCAATCCAGGTTGCAATATGATCTTAATAGCTTTCAGACATGGTGTTGTGCAAATTTGTTATACTTTAATGCTTCGAAATGTAAAGTAATGACATTTCATCGCTCCAGTGCGTTTCTGGCTCCTTACACACTAGGCGGAAGTTCTCTTGAGAGAACTACCACAGTTAATGATCTTGGTATTCTTTAAGATCCCAAGTTAAAGTTTTCTGAACACATTTCGACAATGGTAAATAAGGCCATGGGAGTGCTTGGGCTTATAAAGAGGTAGTCAAAGGAATTTAACGAATCCTATATAACAAAGACTCTCTATATATCGCTTGTTCGTCCGATTTTAGAATATGGTTCTTGTGTATGGTGCTCTCAGTACAAAGTAAACCAGGACTGTATAGAATCAGTCCAGAAAAACTTTTTAATTTTCGCTCCACGCGGCCTCAACTGAGATGCAAGTGTGAGATTGCCGTCTTACTCTAATAGATTGCTTTTAATAAACCTTTCATCCTTAGTTAATCGTAGAAAAATGCTTGGTGTGATTTTTGTGCACAACTTGATCAAGGATGACGTAGATAGCCCGGACTTGTTGAGCCGCATAAACTTCACTATTCCTGTTAAAAACACTAGAAACTATATACCGCTGTTCCTTCCGATTTGAAGATCCAATTATTCTTTGCATGATCCTTTTATGGTTTTATGCTCGGATTATAATTCCCTCTACCATATCATATCTACAACTAATTCCCTTCCTCTTCTTAAATTACTAATACTCACATACCTTTCTCGTAGTTAGTAATTGTAGTTGTGGAGTACGATAGTTTTAATGCATGATTAATTCGTTTAGTTAGATTAGTTCTAATTTTCCTCGAATACTAGTCTAACATCTATCTTTCCTGCATGATCGCGATCGGTTCGGTTAACGAGTCGCGCGTCGTGCGGCAACACCCCTCGGTTGGTTGGGTGGGAGGAGGGCTGCGCTCCGGCCTGGGATTCGCGCGTAACAGCATTCGGCTGGTGTCCCATGGGCCACTTGATGGTGCAGTCATTGCATATCAACGTCCAACGTCCACACAATTTGCTGGATTATCTCTCTCTCTTGGTTTTTTGGTGCTCCTTCTGTAATTTCTGCTGCTCCTTTCGGACTTCAAACAATTTCCTTAACATCGCCAAACTATTTTCTAGCTTAATCTGTTTTTTGTGGCGCCTTGGTTTTAGAAAGAATACTAGAGATGCAGTTGGATCAGTCCTGGTCGAAATTAACGGAACTTTTTTCCGGACCCCCAAAAGTCCTTAGTACGCATTCCACTTCAACATGCCTGTAGTTTTCGTTATTTATTGGCTACAAAATACTAAGCGTAAAACTAAATAAATATCTACGTACGTTCATACAGATTTTTAAGTAAGCATGGGTTACTAATACGTTGTTTATTTGTTCTAAGCGGATTATTACAATATTACCCTCTGCACACTGAGCCCGTAACGGGGGAACGTTGTGATTTGTTTACAGACGGTTAAACTCTGATTCCCACTGGAATCAGTCTAGCAGCTGATGACAATTAAGAAAACTTGGTATTTGAGCGGAAGATTTGTTTAATTTTTTGGAAAATGGATAATAAATGTGGTGCAACACCAAAATATTTTAATGCAAAAACTATTCACGTTGTTGAATGGTGACATTGATATTAAGGTAGAAGGTGGAAGCTGAGACTTGGACGAGGATGAGCTTCTTGACTGGGTATCTGCACTAAAAAAAAAAGGCAGGAAGGGGAAGGTTGTGGTCATTTATGAATACTTTTACTGAATCCAACCAAAGTCTGAAGTACAAGATCTTATGTTTTGTAGAAGCTGTTCGGGATATTTTGAGAGAAAGACGTGCCTGAAAACAACGAGGCGTTTGGTCTTTTAAAGGCTCGTGAAAATTTAGAATAGTTTTTCTAAAATACGAAACCGAAAAAATTTGGGTGGCTGTAATTTTATTAAGAGGCGGGACGAGAGGAATAAGTGCGTGCTCTCGATCAAAATACATTTTAACGAAGCTATAATTCAAATTTATCTCTAGCCTAACTAACCTACGTAGGCAAAGCAGGGCAAATTCGCCAAGAGCGAGAGAGTAAGCTTTTATTGCGCTCCTGCCTTGCCCTAAGCTAACTTACACTAGACGTCATACAATTCAAATTAGATTCCACAATTATTTACAAAAGAACAGACGAGAAACGAGGAAACACCGGCCCCATTGAAGGCCTGCACGGCTTCAAGCCAATGGCAGCGGCGCCAACTTGTGGATGGCCCGCCGGAACTCTGCTCCGTCACTACTCCTTAGGTCAACGACCCTAACCATGCCGTCTTCCCCTGCGTGCGTGGCGATGATCCACCCGACGAGCTACTCCTGCGGCGGAAGATTGTCCTTGGCCACGAAAACGAGGTCTCCTTCCTCTGGGTTGGGCTGCTGCTGTTGCCATTTGCCCCGAATTCGGAGCCCCAGGACATATTCGCGGGACCATCGCCGCCAAAACGCTTGCCTGACTGACGAGACAAGTCGCCATCGCCGAAAGCAGCTGACACTCTTCTGGTCCGGAGTCCGCAGTGCTGGGGGGGCAATGAGCGACCCGCCTATCAGCAGGTGCCCGGGCGTTAGTGCCTCGCCGTCGCTTGGCTCCAGGCTGAGAGCTCCCAGCGGCCTGGAGTTCATTGCCGCTTCGATCCCGACGAGGACTGTGGCGAGCTCTTCGGCGTTTAGGAGCGCGCTGCCTACCGCCCGTAGGAGTAGGCTCTTTGCAGTTTTTACACCTGCCTCCCAAAGGCTTCCGATGTGAGGCGCTCGTGGAGGTATGAACGCAAGTTCGCATCCGCTTTTTGATGTGAATTCGTGATCTGCGTCCCAATTTATTCTCATCCGAAGAGCGCTGAGGTGGCGGCTGGCTCCGACGAAGTTGGTCGCGTTGTCGCAGTGCACGATTTGGGGATATCCTCGGCGCCCGACGAACCTTTGAAAAGCCAATAAAAAAGAGTCAGTGGACAGATCTGAAACAACTTCTAGGTGTACCGCTTTGGACGCAAAACAAACAAAAAGCGCGATGTATGACTTGTATGGGGGCCTTCCTCGAATTTTCAATGTCGTATATACTGGTCCACAAAAATCCACGCCGCAAATTGCAAATGGGCGGAGAGCACGGAGTCGATCTGCGGGTAAATTCCCCATAAGTTGAGTCAGCAATCGAGGCTTGCATTTAAAGCAGCGCATACATGATCGGACTGTCTGACTGCAGACCTCCTGAGCGTTCACTATCCAAACACTCTGTCGGAGGATGCTCACCAGTGCTCGTGGGCCAACATGAAAATTCGCATGGTGCAGATGACGCCCGTAGCTCCGCACAAATTGGGAGCGCTTTGTCAAAAGCAAAAGAAACTTGGCATCATATGATATAGGAGCTTTAGCTAGTCGCCCCCCTACTCGCAACAACGAAAAAGTACACCAAGTACCTGTGTCTTCATGGATGAATGGGTTCAACCGCTGAAGACTAGGACCAACTCTAGATCCTTTCCGAACCTTTTCGATTTCTTCTTTATACTCGTGATGTTGTATAATCTCAACAATTTTATGGAAAGCTTCATTATATTCGGTCGGTGAAACAATTTTTCCAAACTTTATAGTTGGGTCTTTGCATTTTCTTATGAAGCGGAACATATATGCAAACACTCTAAGCAACTTGAGATGTGACGAAAAGCCTTCGATGACATCTACCAGCTCTGAACTTTGCACAGCGGCGGTCAGTCCGACCGCAGCCTTCCTCTTCTCCAGCTGAGCGCCTTCTGGAAGCTCGAAATGAGAGTTTTTGGGCCAGTTTTCTTCGTCATCCTTAAAAAAAAATGGTCCTTCGAACCAGATTGACTGGACGATTTCGTTGACGTCACAACCTCTTGAGACAATATCTGCTGGGTTCTGTTTCGTGGGTACATGCCGCCACGTAGCTTCATCTGACCACTCTTGAATCTCAGCCACTCTATTCGAAACGAACGTCGACAACGAGGATGGATGGGATCGAATCCAATGAAGAGTCACTTCTGAATCCGACCAATAAACAGTTCGTGCGATAGGGACCTTCAATAGGGGCTTGATTCTGTGACAGAGATCTGCGAGAAGGTGAGCGGCACATAACTCAAGCCTTGGGAGCGTTTTGGTCATGAGCGGCGCTACTTTGGACTTGGAAGTCAATAACGATATTTTAAAACCTTCTGCAGTTTTGTTACGTATATACCGCACGCTCCATAAGCTCTCATGGAGGCGTCAGCAAAGGTATGTATTTGCACTTGTGACATCGGATCGGTAAACACGAACCGAGGTATGGATATCTCTTCCAAGTGAGACAATGTGTTTTTCAACATATTCCATGCTGTTTCTAAATGCAGCGGAATCGACTCATCCCAATCTAATTTGTTAAGCCAAAGTTCGTGCAATAGGATCTTGCCTGTTATGATGATATGGCTTAACAAACCAAGGGGGTCGAATAACTTCGATGTCACCGATAGAATGTTCCGGTTTGTCGCTCGGAGGCCCATGACTGAATCGTCAATTTTAAATTTGAAGGCATCTTCATAAGGCAACCATGAGATTCCTAACGCCTTAGTCGACTCTGAATCCGAGATCGTTATGGGCTTTGCTGTGCTCTCAGATGCGGTGATCTCAGGTGAGTTTGAAAACCACTTTGCCAACTTAAAACCTGCGGTCTGAAGAACCTGAGACACTTCGGACTTAATTGCCCTTAGCTCCTTTACGGATGCAGCACCATTCAACATGTCATCGACAAGTCGGACCCGATAACGTCAGCAGCTTTAGGGAATGAGAGCTTTGCAGACTCACTCAACCTTTTTAAACACCGGATAGCCAAAAATGGGGCTGGTCCAGTCCCATAAGTTACGGTGTTAAGCTTGTACAATCTCAAGGATTCAGATGGGTCTCTTCTCCACACTATGAGTTGAAACTGCCTATCAGCTTCATTCACCATTACTTGGCGATACATCTTTTTAACATCGGCAGTCAGGGCAAACCAGTGCAGACGGAAGCGCAGCAGTGTCGAGTATAGCTCCTCTTGAATGGTAGGTCCGACCATCAGAATATCATTCAAGGCCACCTGAGAGGACGTCTTGGACGACGCATCGAAAACGACGCGAAGCTTGGTAGACGTACTTTGGGGCCTTAGGATACCCTGATGTGGAATTACATAGTGTGGAGTAGAAGGAATCGTATTGTCGGTAGGAGACATATGGCCTAAGGAGAGGTACTCTTCCATAAATTCCAAGTATATTTTCTTCAACTCAGGGTCACGATGCAATCTTCTTTCAAGTGACAAAAACCACCGCTTAGCAACCTCAAAGGAGTTGCCTAAACAGATCGGATATGATTTAAACGGCAGCCTTACTTCAAACCGACCTGATGGCAGTACCTGAGTCGTCTTCCGATAGTGATCTTCACATAACTTGTGCTCAGGCGTAGCAACTTTCTTTTGAGATGGCATTTCTTCCAGTGACCAAAACTGTTGCAAGGTCCTATCGATAGACACTAGCAACTCTTCACTGCAACTCAAACTATTTGTAATTTGGGGAACAGAACTTTTGGGAACATATCTTCCCGAAACAACCCAGCCAAGAAGGGTCTTCTGAAGAGTTGGATAGTCCGGACCTTGCTTAATTTGACCAACAGCTAATAGTTCAAAAAATGATTCTGCTCCTATCAGCATATCTATTCTTTGTGGCTTGTTGAAATATGGGTCTGCTAGAGGTAGGTTCTTTGGGATACTCCAGTCACTCACATTCACTGACTGGTCAGGATGATAACCTGAAATCGATTTCAAAATCCAAAAATCAAAGGAGAACTCACTACCATTTAATCGCGACTTCACCACCGTATGTATTTTATCTTTTACTTGAAAATTGGATTCACCAATACCAAGCAAGCTAATACATGACTCCTCTTTACGGATCTGTAAGCGGTGAGCAAGGTCCTCTGTTATAAAATTTGTTTGAGATCCAGAGTCCAGAAGAGCTCTGGTCAGAATGTGGTCACCGTTCTTCGTTCGGACACTTACGATCGACGTAGCCAGAAGTACTCTATCCAACGATGTCGCATGCAGAGCATGGGATGATCCTGGTTTGAAGGAGGAGAGGCACTCTCTTGGGGTGGTGGCAACGCGAGACTATTAGCAGACATTGTGTATCGATGCAATAAGGTGTGATGTGAGCGGCCGCACACTCGACATTTATTGGCCTTGCATCTTACAACAGCGTGGCCTTTTTGCAGACAATTAATGCATAATTGTGCAGATTTAGCGAACTCGAACCTTTGCATGACCGAGAGTCGCAAAAATGGAGTGCATTTCGACACTACATGGTCGTCCGAATTGCAATAGCTGCAAGTTCGCTGAACTCTGTTGGTGGAATGAGAAGAACAAGCAAATGAGCTACGATTATGCTGCTTGATTGGTACAACCTTGTCCGGCTTTGGCTTCGTCGACTCTTCAGCAGACAAATACTGGTATCGACGATTCAAAACTTTCTCAAGGTCGGACCAAAGCGGCAACTTTTCGTAAGTCAGTTGTTCATCCCACTTTTGTTTAGTCACTGGGTCGACTCTGTTCAAAACGAGATAAATGAGCATTGCATTCGAGATTTTGGTATCGTCTCCTATTGACAGTAATGAACCATAAATCGATGAAACAGTATCGATGAGGTTCCTGAGGGACGATGCGGACTGCTGCGAAATTTTTGGCAGATTAAACAATGTGGAAATATTGTTTGTAAAAATCAGATACGCGTTATCATATACTCGTTTGAGGCTATCCAAGGCCTTTTAATAGTTGGCTTCGGTGACTTGGAACGCCTTAATTGTTCCTTATGCTTCATCTGAGAGGCACGAGATCAAGTGATTAAATTTCTCGTTCACCGGTATACTTGCGTCGCTATGAACTAGAGTCTCAAAAAGGCTGATGAAATTTTTAAAATCCGAATGCTTACCACTAAATTTTGGTAATGCCAATTTCGGAAGTCGAGCACGAGTTGGGGCACCACAGGCTGGTATTGTTAGCGTCGTATCGCTTGATACATCAAAGGCGCAGATAAGCGACATTATCTTTGCCTTAGTTACGATAGATAACTCTTCCAACTCGGCTGCGAATTCATCGTCGCCATCTATTTCTTCTATTTTTTCTTGTAATTGTTAAGCCTTTTGGATTGACTCTGAAACGAACCGCTTTCTTCCGTCAAGTTCAGCTGGGCTGGCTCAGCGGTCGGCAGGTTGCTGCAACGAATTTGTTTGTTGCCCCTACGACAAGCAAGAAATACACGCGGGTCAGGTATTCTAATGGTACTTCGCTTTATTGGTATCTTATGGCTATCTTACGGCTATCTTACGGCTATATCATTCGCTGGGGTATATCGGTGGTACCTTTACCGCCACGACTCCGATGGCGCTCGGGCTAGGGGTTCTGACGCGGCTATCGCTCTGTCCGCCCGCACAACTCCGCACCAATCGGGTGTCCTCGGGGCTCCTTTGGGCAACGGTTGGGGGTTCTGTCTCGGCTACCGCTCTGACCACCACTCACAACTCCGCACTTAGGAAATTGGCTCGGTAACTCTCACCTTTGATCGGGCTCGTGGCCTGTTTGTCGAGATCGTCCTTCCGCTGTCTCCTGTATCTCACTCCTGCGTCACTCTGTTGTATTTCGCTCTGTTCTTCTCCGCACTCGCTCACTCTCCGCACTTGATTGTCCTATCCACTGCCGCCGGCCTCCTCTTATAGGCTCGGTGCGGCCCAGCCTCTGCGCTGCTGCTCGGCCGCAACGGTTAATTCCGGTGGCGTCGGTATCTTTCCATCGGCCTCCGTTGTGTTCCCACATCCTCTCCACCGGGACCCGCCTACATGGCCTGCATGGCATGTATGGCCTACATGGGCCCGGCTACATGGCCTACATGGGCCGGCTCACTGTCATCGTTCCCTTCCTCTCGCGGTGTCCGCCTTGTACTTTCTTATAACGGGACCGCCTCGCTCCCGTACGGCGAATTCGCCGTATCCCCTACTAGGGCTTTGTGAGGAATATTAATTCCTCACACTTCCCCCTTTCTTCATTACTGAAAACCCTTGGTTTTCTGTCCCTTTTCCGGCTCACCTCTCGTACGGCCCTCTCATGACCCCGATGAGCCTTTTAAATTGCGCGCGCGGCCGTTTCCCTCAGGGCGCCCCCTGTCGGTGCTCTGCTCCCATCGCTCGCGAGTTACCGCGGCTGGCGATGTTCACCTATCGGTTCAGAGAACCGATGATCGTCCGGAATCAGCTCCGATCGTGGAACACCCGATAGGTGCGCGACGGGCTTGGGCTACCAGACCCGCTCGATACTCACGTGTAATATCCGCCTGTACCGCGTTTCCCGGCCTGCAATCTGGCCACCCCAATCCCTTCCATCGCTGCTGCCCCAACGCCCGGTGAGTACTAATTTCATAATTTTTTTATTTATTCCTTCATCCACTTCCTTACAGCCTCCCTTATGCCTCCACAAGCACCTCGGCTTTACCGGCGGCTACCGACACCCGGTACCGCACCCCGCGCACTCGCACGAGGCGTTTCACGCGGCGACCGACAGGTCGGGTTCCGTCCACGGCCCGGACCACCGCCTCTGGCCATTCCTCCTCGGCCACCTGGCGCCAACGCTGCTGCTCCGCTGGCTGCCCTTCGGGCATCGACCGCTGCCGCTGGAGTTGCGGCCGAGCGACGGGCGCTCTCGCCTCCGGGCAGGAGACTTGCCTTGCCAGGACAGGCCGCTCCTGCGCCTTCACAGGTGAGGGCCACACCCACGGACCGCGCTCCAACTCCTCCTCAGCCGGTCCCGCCGCTGCCGTCTCCGCTGTCGGCTCCTCTGCCGGTTCCGCTGTTGCCGTCTCCGCTGTCGGCTCCTCTGCCGGTTCCGCTGTTGCCGCCTCCGCTGTCGGCTCCTCTGCCGGTTCCGCTGTTGCCGCCTCCGCTGTCGGCTCCCCTGCCGGTTCCGCTGTCGACGCCTCTCCCGCTGTCGGTGCACCGTGTACCACCGCCGCTGCTGCGGGTCCACTCGCCTCGGTCGCCATCCCCGCTTTCGGGCCCGCGGGTGTGGATGCACCCGGTTCGTCGGGAGCTCTCCTCTCCTCCGGGTGTCCCCGCGGATCACGGGCGTTGCTGCACCTCGGTGGTTCCTCTTCCCAGAGTCGGGGCTCCTCGCGCTCTTTCTGCGTCATTTCAATGGCCCAGGTGATCTGGATCGTCTGGTGGTGCCATACCACCCCGTCACCGACCACCGAGTGCACCTTCTCCGTCACAAACGGGCCATACTTCGCGGCTTCGGGCCCCTGCCACTGGGGCTGCGGCTCCTGTGCCGGCTCCTGCTGGGCCTCTGTCGGCGAAGGCTGCTGCGCTGCCTGCTGCTGCTGCGACTGCTGCTGCGGCGACTGCTGCTGTGGCGATTGCGGCTGCCGCGATTGCTGCTGCAGCGAAGGCTGCTGCGACTGCTGCTGCAGCGAAGGCTGCTGCGACTGCTGCTGCGGCGACTGCTGCTGCTGCGATTGCTGCTGCCGCGAAGGCTGCTGCGACTGCTGCTGCGGCGAAGGCTGCGGCGACTGCTGCTGCGGCGAAGGCTGCTGTGGTGACTGCTGCTGCTGCGACTGCTGCATTTCGGCGGCCGACCTTATCCGCACGACCTTTGGTGGCGGTGGGGCCACCGCCTCCTCTCGTCCGTCGGCCTCCCGCTCCGCGCTCCGTGCTCTCGCCTCGGTCTGGCGCCGCAGCGCGTCTCGAGCCGCCTGCATCATGGCCGCCTCCTCCCTCGCCTTTCGCTCTGCAGTCCTCCACGCCTCGCTCCGTTGCCGCTCCTCCTCGCGTTCCTTCGCCCGTCGTCCTTCCTCCCGTTGGAGTCGCTCTTCCTCGCGCCGCGCTTCCGCCGCCCTTCGGTCCGCGCTCCGTTGGCGTTCCTCTTCGCGCCGCCGCTGATCCTCCTTGCGTTGGAGACGCTCCTGCTCACGCCGCCTTATCTCCTCCTCGCGTCGCGCCTCTGCCTCTGCCCTCCGGGTCCGCCGCTGGTCCATCCGCTCCTGCCATAAAGCCGATATGGTCTGCTTGAGGAATTGTCTGTCCTCCTCCTCTTCCGCCGTGGACCGTTGCCTACCGGCCAACTCCTGCGGTGCCGGCGTCGGTCGCGATGCTGCCTGCGCCTTCTTTGGCTCTGCCCGCCTATGCGCCGCCGGCCTCGGCTTCGGCGCTGCCAGCGCCGGTGTCGGCGTGACCTGCGTCGGCTTCGACGCTGCCTGCGTCGGCCTCGGCGCCGCCTGCGTCGGCTTCGACGCTGCCTTCGTCGGCCTCGGCGCCGCCTGCGTCGGCTTCGACGCTGCCTGCGTCGGCCTCGGCGCCGCCTGCGTTGGTTCTGCCGCTGCTTGCGTCGGCGTTGCCGCTGTCCGCGTTTGCTCCGCCGCTGCCTGCGTCGGCTTCGGTGCTGCCCGCTTCGGCTCCTCTCTCCTCCTTTCGCGCAGAAACCGCTCCGCAGTCCGGATGGCAATGCCCAGGAACGCCGCGTCCCGCCTGGCCTCCTCCTCATCCCGTATGGGTGCCCTTCGTGTCGGCGCTGGTTGCACTGACACCAGCACTACGTCGTCGCTGTCCTCTGACACCTCGATTGTCCGCCTACTCTGCGGGGAGTCCAGCGCCGACCACGCGCTCGCTGGGGAAACTCCGGGGCTCCCCATCGGTGATGCCATCAGCTCCAGCTCTGGCGTCTCGGACCGCCGAGCACACCGCTCACCACGCGAGGGCTCCGCCCGTCGCTGGCGGTGTGCACCGGCCTCTCCTGTGCCCACGCTTCGGAACTGCTCCTCCAGGTATCTCTTCATTAATTTCTCCATATTTTCTTACCACGTGTCTTTCCTTTGGGCTATGATATCCAAGTGATCGCTCGCTGCCGTTTCGGTAGCCGCCTTGCTAATGTTGCAATTCCCTTCGTTCCGCCGTACGGTACTTCCCTCTATTGCTCTCTCCTGGGATCCCGTTGCTTCCCTCTCCGCGATACCCTTCCCTATTCGGGGCTGGGATATTTTAGGATGACTAGGGTTGATCGTAGCGACGATCCTATCCCCTTTTTTTTTTTTTTTTTTTTTTTTTGTGTTTTATTTATTTTCCTAGCAGTGTTTCCATTTCATGTGTTTTTTTTCCTTTTTTTTTTCTTATTATTTTTTTTTTTTTGTTTTCTTCTTTAATTTCCTTTTTTTTTCTTATTATTTTGTTTTGTTTTATTTATTTTTCTTGTAGTGTTTTGTTTCCTAGTTGAGGGACGCCGTCCCCGGCCTGTTCGACCCACATCGGACCAGGTGAGTATCCAAGATCGACTCCTTCATCCACTAATTCCGAACTCTCTTCCAGCCCGTCCAGTATCCCAGGTTCAGGTTATCGACCGCCGTCACCGCCCGCCGCTAGTAGGCCATCCGACCTCTCGCCCGGGTATATGGCGGCGGTCGCTCCCAACCCACACCTTCTCCTCTGTTTCTGGCTTGGCTTCCTGCGTGGCCTCTGCGCCAAACAACCGCCCCGGACCCGGTGATCCTCCGGATCCCCGCCCGTAAGGCAGCGCTTGGGCGGGCCTTCTGCATGGCCGTACCCGACAGACCAGTGAGGCCCTCGGATCTGGACTTCTGGCACGGTATTCACCGGACCCGATTCTTAGTTCCCCCCCCGGTCCTCCGGACGCCTCTCAGCCCGGGGCCCGGCCGGCGCACGCTCAGCGCCGTCAGGTATGTCTTGCCCCTTTTTGACGACCCGGCTTAATCTGCCTGCTTTCTTTCCAGACTCCTCTTCGCCGTCCGTCGTTCACACTCTGCCGCTGGTTTTCCGTGTCCTACTACCTTCGTATTGTTTCTTTTGGATGGGTCTCTCTCTTCCCCCTCCGGTTGTGGCTTCAGGTCCCCAATGTGCGCCCTCCGTTTGTGCTCATTGCCTTCCCTCCTGAGCTCACATATCACCGGCGAGACGAAATTCATTATTTGGTATGGCCCGTCGAATCTTGGGGCCAACTTCGCGGCGAATCCTTCGGCGGCGTTAGACAGGTGGTGTTGCCTCGCCCACACCATCTCTCCTACCTTCGGTTTCCACGACCTTCTTCGCAAGTTATAGTGTCTTGCCTGGTCCTGCGCTGCCCGCTCCAAGTTGCGCCTTACCAACTGGAACAACTCCCGTAGTTTTGTCGCGTTCTCATCCGGGGTGCGGGTCTCCTGCCCTGTACCAAGCGTCTCTTCGTCGTATAGCGCCTTGGGCAACCTTGGTTCCCTCCCTTGTACGATGAACGTTGGAGAATATCCCGTAGACTCTGACACACCCGAGTTCACGGCCAACATCAGTTCTGGCCACTTCTCGTCCCAACATCTCTGGTCTCCTGCGGTGAATTGTGCAATCATCGTTTTCACCGTCCTGTTGGTTCGCTCCGTCGGGTTTTTTTGCGGGGTGTAGGGCGCCGTGAACTGGTGCCGTGCCCCGCATTGCTCCAGAAATTTCTTGAACGCTCGGCTGGTGAATTGGACGCCATTGTCGGTGACCACCACCTTAGGTACCCCAAACCGGGACAAAACCCGTTCTCTAAATGCTCTTTTTATTGCCTCCGCCGTGGCCTTTCTCATCGGCACCAGCTCGGTCCACTTCGAGAACCGATCCACCAGTACTAACAGCATGGTGTTCCCGTGCTTCGACCTTGGCAACGGGCCCACAAAATCTGCACATACCGTCGCCCATGGCTCGTCCGGCACCTGCGTCAGCATCTTGCCGGCCGCCTGCAGTTGACTCGGCTTGAACCGCATGCAGACTTCACACTTCTTAACGTAATTTCTTACGTCGCGGTGCATTCCGGGCCAATAATATCTGGCGGCTATCCTCGTCATCGTCTTTCTGCTCCCCGCGTGTCCCGCTTCTAGGATGTTGTGATTTTCTTGGATCACCCTCTCCCGGAGATCATTCGGAACGCAGAGCTTCCACGACGCCACTTCCTCATCTCCGGCCCTGTGAGGTATGTGCCGGTACACCCGGCCCGCCTCCTCCATGTAATCGGGATACTTGGCCGGTTCCTTTTCTCTATTCTCCTTGATCTTCTTGATCCACGAACACTCGGCCTTCCCTGTTTGGTCGTCTACTCTCAGGCATCGTTCCGCTACTGGCTGGCGAGAGAGTGCATCCGCCACTATATTCAATTGTCCCTTCCTGTATGCTATTTCGAAGTCATATTGCTGAAGTTCCAGCGCCCATCTCGCGATTCTTCCCGTCGGACTCTCAATACTATTGAGCCATTTTAGCGCCATATGGTCGGTGACCACTTTGAAGTGGTGCCCCTCCAAATATGGCTTCAGTTTTCTGACAGCCCATACAATGGCCAAGCATTCCTTTTCCGTCGCTGAATAGTTCTTTTCAGCGCTATTCAGCGTCCTGCTGGCGTACGAGATGACCCTCTCGCCCTTGTCCGTTTCTTGGGTGAGAATCGCTCCTAGCCCGTAGTCACTGGCGTCCGTCTGGAGCACGAACCTTTTGGAGAAATCCGGGCATGTCAGCACGGGATCCGACACCAGCCGGCTCTTCACTGCCTCGAAGGCCTGCTGCCTCTCGTGCGTCCACTCCCATTTCGACTTTTTCTTCAGTAAGGCGCTGAGTGGCTGCACTAGCGTGGCGAAACCTTCTACGAACCGCCTATACCATGAGGCCACGCCCAAATACTGGCGTAGCTCTTTGACGTTCGCCGGCGGTTGTAGTTCCACAATGGCTGCCACTTTTTCGGGATCGGTGCAAATCCCTTCCCCTGTCACCAGATGACCCAGGTACCGCAGCTCCCTCCGGAAGAACTGACACTTGTCCACGTTCAACCTTAGATTAGCCTCCTTCAGTCGGCGGAAAACCTCCTCCAGATTTCGCCGGTGCTCCTCTCTC
The DNA here is from genome assembly GCA_963969585.1 of Drosophila helvetica. Classification (NCBI taxonomy): domain Eukaryota; kingdom Metazoa; phylum Arthropoda; class Insecta; order Diptera; family Drosophilidae; genus Drosophila; species Drosophila helvetica. The sequence continues at coordinate 42,836,441 of OZ018402.1, read as the reverse complement.
GTTCGCCCGATGACAATGATGTCGTCTTGGTATGCGAACGCGTGTGGAATCATGTCGGGTCCAATCACTTGGTCTAACGCCCTCTGGAACGTGGCCGACGCTGAGTGGAGCCCAAACGGCATCACTTTCCATTGAAACAGCCCCTTGCCTGGCACCGTGAAAGCTGTGAACTGTCTGCTGCTCCTTTCCAATGGTATCTGCCAATATCCATCCTTCAAGTCCAGGCTACTGATAAAACGCGCCTCCTTGAGCTGATCCAAGATGTAGTCTATTCTGGGCATGGGATACGCGTCCTTGATGGACCTCGCGTTTATTTGGCGGAAGTCGACGCACAGCCTCCACTTTCCCGTCTTCTTTTTGACCATCACAATGGGTGAACTGTAGGGACTTTTCGATGGCTCAATCCGCCCCGTCTCCAGCAATTCTTCCACCTGTACGTCGATCTCGGTCTGCATTTTGGGATTCTTCGGGTAGTACCGCTGTTTGACCGGTTGCGTGTCTTTCATGGTGATGGTGTGCACCGCCACATTGGACACTCCCGTCATGTCCCGGAATTCCTGTAGCTCCTTGGCTAGAAATTCGTCGTCCGCCAATGGCTTGGGCCTTTCGCTTCGTTCGCCCTTCTCACTCTCTGTTCCATCACTCCTGCGTCACTCTGTTGTATTTCGCTCTGTTCTTCTCCGCACTCGCTCACTCTCCGCACTTGATTGTCCTATCCACTGCCGCCGGCCTCCTCTTATAGGCTCGGTGCGGCCCAGCCTCTGCGCTGCTGCCCAGCCGCAACGGTTAATTCCGGTGGCGTCGGTATCTTTCCATCGGCCTCCGTTGTGTTCCCACATCCTCTCCACCGGGACCCGCCTACATGGCCTGCATGGCATGTATGGCCTACATGGGCCCGGCTACATAGCCTACATGGGCCGGCTCACTGTCATCGTTCCCTTCCTCTCGCGGTGTCCGCCTTGTACTTTCTCATAACGGGACCGCCTCGCTCCCGTACGGCGAATTCGCCGTATCCCCTACTAGGGCTTTGTGAGGAATATTAATTCCTCACAACTCATTCAAGGAATCGAGCCTACATTGTAGCTCTGTCAATTGTATAGGAATCGAACCTTCATCTAATCGTACCTCTAAGCGGCGACTGTTTTTAACTTGACTTTGGAGCATAGATTTCAAGTTTTTAAGAACTGACTTATTGTCTTCTGCCATATTTTTTATATTTATAATATGCTCAAACAAAGAAAACAAACAAATATAAATAAATGTTCAAAGCAAGAACGGCAATCGAAAACAAATAATAATTAAACTGCGAGGCACGAGGTATCAATATATAATATGGTTGCAAGTGACAGCCGAAAACCATATACCCTCGAAAAGCAGGGTATCGCGTCACTAGTAAGTAACACCCAAAAACAATATACCCTCGAAAAACAGGGTAGCGCGTCACTTGGCGTTCCGTTAAGATCAAGCGCGGCAAACGAAAAATATTCTCCCAACAAATACAACGCAAGCAACGGTGGAAAGGCGAAAGCGAAAACGAGAGAGTGCACCGATGCTGCTGCTTGTATGTATGTATGTATAGATATATGTAAGTGTTATACGCCGCGGCTTGGGTTAACGAACCAACCTTTTGGCGAGATTCAAACAACGAAAAAGGGTAAGGGGGGGCGACAGTGATTGCAGCAAACGATAAATAACGGTTGCATCCAACTAACGGTTCACATAGGTTATGATATATGTATAATGTATGTCAATAAATATGTATGTGCGTATATTGTTGGTGTTATATGTGTATATATTTGCAAGAATATTATAGTCTAAATGCATGCAATTCAAGCTCTACTACATATATCATACGTCTGTGCCAAGAATTGAAAGCGAGGTGCAATTTTTCCAGCACAAGACAATTTAAAGAAGATTATATCTGTCTTCAGCTCTAGCTTTCAATTATTGCGCAAATACCCCTGGCTGTGCGGTTGGATCTTTACGTCCAGCTGCTACTTTCCTTTTGCAGTCTGTGCAGGGCATCCCTCGGCGGTAGCAGAAACGAATGGCGAAGATTAGGCTGGGTATTTCGCGACCGACACGATTGCTTAAGCAAGGTTTTAATTGCTGTTTTTGTTAACACACAACAACACGACGCGGGCAACGATACGCTTGATTCTAGTAAATAGAATTATGTATATATATATGTATATATTTGAACCACTTTTAAGCACTTCTTTACGTGTCACTTTTATTTATTGCCTTTAATTTAATTTACAGTCCACCCGGGGGCGCCATGAAAATTTAGAACAGTTTTTCTATACGAAATCGAGAAAAATTTGGGTTGCTGTAATTTTATTAAGAGGCGGGACGAGAGGAATAAGTGCGTGCGCTCGATCAAAATAAATTTTAACGAATCTATAATTCAAATTTATCTCTAGCCTAACTAACCAACGTTGGCAAAGCGGGGCGAATTCGCCAAGAGCGAGAGAGTAAGCTTTTATTGCGCTCCCGCCTTGCCCTAAACTAACTTACACTAGACTTCATAAAATTCAAATTAGATTCCACAATTATTTACAAAAAAACAGACGAGAAACGACGAAACAGCTCGGCTTGGGATAATTTATGAAAAGGTCTTGACAGTCACCTTAAGAACAATAGCTCAATAAAATCGTGCCGTTGCATACTTCACATGTTAAAAGTGCACAACGGCGATATTAATTAAAGTTGGAAGGTTTTAACAGTAAAGCAGAGAAAACAGTCCGATACAAGCAAAACTTCTACTTATTATAACCAGTCAGCATCTGCAATAGCAAAATATTGTGTAAATCGTAATAAATAAAAAATAAAATAACAAAAAACTGCTTCTTTATTTCCATCTTTTAACAAACTCATAAGATCGCTCTGTGACTGCGCTGGTGTAGAGTACTCGTCCATGTCATCAGAAAGAGTTTTATCCTATCGTCCTCTGCTGATGGTGATAGCTCTAGACCACGTAGTTGATCTTCATGACATCTGACTGCTCGAGAATCGTTTAGCCGGACATTGTACGAAATGGGTCCCGCTTACATCGATACCAGACTTTCGATCCACTTGGGGCCAGTGGCATAATTGCGTACCCAGACTGCATTACCTGCATTAGAATGGTGGAAGTCGCAGACTTTACCGAATTTTATCTCCTGTGGTTATATCTTGTCAAAATAAGACTTGAGCTCTCGATTGAGCAGCAGTTGTGCCGGCGAACGGTTTGCTGTTGAATGTGGTGTCATATGTTGGCTGAATAAGTATCGAGCGAGGGAGAGATTTATGTCCGTGTTGCGATCGAACTTCTTCAAATAGTTCTTTGTATTCTGCACCATGCGCTCAGCTTGGCCGTTCGTAGCAGGATGAAAAGGAGCTGATCGAATGTGTCGGATTCGATTTTTATCCATGAAAACCTTGAATTTATCTGACGTAAATGCGGTTCCATTGTCTGTTACAATTTCGTCTGGCAATCCATTAGTGCCGATAAGTTGACGCAGGAACCCAATGGCGCCAACAGCTGCTGTTGACTTGACAACGGATACCTCGAGCCAATTAGAGTATGAGTCAACTACGAGGAAAAAGGTGTGACCTTGGAAGGGGCCAGCAAAGTCGATGTGAAGTTGGGACCATGGTCTTTTGGCAGATTCCCAGTGGTGAGGAGCTGTGTGATGTGGCTCAGTCCGATTTTGTTGACACGAAGAGCCACGCTTTACAACCATTTCAATATCGGCATCGATGTTGGGCCACCATACATAGCTTCGTGCAATGGACTTCATTTTTACGATCCCCGGATGACGGGCATGTAGCGCCTTCAATATAGTTTTATCTAACCGGATCAGGTATAACTGCGCCTTTTCCCCGGACTAGTACTCCTCTATTTGCTGATAGTTCATTTTGTCGTGAGTAAAACGAATAGAATATATCTGAGCGTTCAATTCTGTTGCTGGGCCATCGCCTTAACACCCAGTTTAGAATTTTAACTAAATGAGGATCTTTTGCAGTTTGTGCAGCTCACAATAGGCGTAAATGCCCATTCGATCATTAAGATTTCCTTTGAAAACGATGATACCTGATCCGATGGTATAGGACAACGGCTCAATAAGTCTGCGTTTCCAATCTTGGTTCCGGGTCGGTGAATTAGATGAGAATTATATGCGTTCAGGAATACTGTTCTACGAAGCATTTGAATGGAGATTACATTCGGAACCGATTTCGTAGTTGTGAAGATCTCCAGTAGTGGGCGATGATCTGTAACCAAAGTGAATGGCCTGGAGTAGTTATGGAACTTCTTGACTCCTGCGGTCAGTGGTACCGCTTCCTTGTCTATTTGTGCATAATTCCGTTCCATTTTGGACAAAGTTATAGAATAGAAAGCAACGGGCTTCTCTACTCCGTTGGCCAGCTGATGGCTGAGAACTGCCCCGAACTGCGTCGTCAGACGCGATAAGCTTTTTAAATGCACTGAAGGATTCTTCGTGTTGCCTTTTCGATTGCCAGGATGTATTTTTGTCCAGCAGACGATGTAACGGTTCAGCCACTGTTGTTTTAAGTGAAATGAATAAATGGTAGAAGTTTATAGGACCTAAGAATGCCTGCAGTTGTTTCCTGTTTTTTTTCAGCTGGAGCGTTGTGAATTGCCTTAACCTTTTCACTAGACGGACGTATGCCGTAAGCGTCAGTGTTGAATCCCAGGATATCAACTGATGACACACCAAACTCCCATTTATCCTTGCGTAAAAATAGTCCTGCTTTATCCATGCGCGAAAATACTGAATTTAGCCTGCCAGGTAACTGCTCCTCTAATTTTCCCATTATGACTATATCATCGGAGTACGGCAGAACTCCTGGAATATTCTGCACGATGTTTTCTATGAAACTTTGAAATATTCCTGATGCTGATGAAATTCCGAATTGAAGCCTATTTACTTTGAATGCACCCTTGTGCGTAGAAATTGTTTGTAATAGCGCCGGGCGCTCATCGACCACGATTTGCTGGTATTGCGAAAATTGACTCACCTTCTATTGAAGCCAGAAGTGCATTGATTGCAGGAATTTGATGGCCATGTGGTTTAACGGCGCGGTTAAGAGTGGATTTGTAGTCTCCACAAATGCGAATAGATCCATCAGAGTATTCCACAGGTTCGAGAATCCCTTGTTAACAGAGGCGGCTAAGTTCTTCTTCGTAGATTCCCTTGATAGCGAATGGAATACGACGTGGAGACAATCTCACTGGCTGTGCTTGAGCATCAAGCTGCAATGACACTGAAAGCCCCGTATAACGGCCCAGATCGGATGAAAATAATAATAATAATAAACCTGAGGCAGAAACATCGGGAGTGGACGATCTTATCTATGACACCGTCGCCGTCGCTCAGGCCCAAGAAATCTCTCCAGTTCAACAAGCGGAGCTGACCGAACACACGGAGAGATGGGAAATGGCACCGGAGAGCGAATATCCTACCCTCACTTTGCGAAAGGTGAAAGTTGGACCACGGGAACAACGAGACTAATTCAACACCACCTCCCGGAAGAAAGGGGGGGATGTAACGAACCACAGGTGGTCGTTACAACGCCCAACACCACTGGACCGACATCGGACCCCTATGATACATAAGCAAAATATATATATAAATATGAAACGTATAAAATAAATTTCTTCATTCAAATTCCTTTGCTTTTCCCGTATATATACAAATTCTTATGTAAGATTCCCGACGATTGTCTTATTCGACACCGTGAGACCGATGTCGAAATCGGACACTTAGTAATATTTAATCCAATATGAACCTTTCCAGTTAATTCCTTTGTTTTTCCCCAAATATATACATTATATAAGAATTCCGGTGAATGTTCTATTCGACACCGTGAGACCGATATTGACATCGGATCTTCATTAATATTTAAGCATATGTAAACTTCGGCATTAAATTCTTTTTGCCATAGCCATATATATATATATATATACATTACATAAGAACCTCGACACCTGCGTCGACCACCCGCTATCGCCATTTAACTTCACCTCCTCCTTTGCCCACCGCCCCAATAAGAACTCCTGCTCTTACGTTACGATCACGCAACGTGACCACTTTGAGCTGCGACAGCACATTTTTCCGCACGTTTTATCATCGATCGATAGTCTCGATGTTTCGATCGGGACTACATATAAGAATAAAGAAATAAAAAGGAGGGTACTTAGCTGAGAACCTCATACACAGATAGTCTTGCTCCACACAGCAACTCACAGCAACTGCAATACACACACGAAACCGAAATACAGCAAGTCGAGAAAAAAAACAAATATTATAAACGTAATGAAATAAGTCGAGGTAAAAGTACCGAACGTTTAATAAAGAAAATTTGTCCTACTGAAACGAACATCAACAAAGTGTAGTCATTCGTAAACCGAGGATAACAACGAGCCAACATAATTATATCCCACAGCCTCATATCTCTAACTTTCATCTATCCGTCTTCCCTTCGTCCTCAAACTGAACTGAGATCGGTTACCCCCTTCTTCTGAGAGGTTCCTGCAGACAAAAAATTTCTTGTAGTAGAATCCTGGACGAGCTGAGCCCTCCTCGGCTTGAGATAGGAACGTTACAAGTGGCGCCCGAGCAGGGACCTGTAGGAAACTTTAGCAAGGGGTGTGGATTAAAACCCACGGCAGCCGAGTCTTAGGGAACGGATAGAACAAATCAACGTTCGTTCATAAACGGTACCAACATCCTGAGTATCTGTCGTCGAAAATATACGTAAGGACAATAAATCAGTCATGGACCCCAACGCAGAAGAACAATCGGGAGAGTAGATTAGGTTAGGTTAGGTAGAAGCGGTTGCCAGGCTCGCCAGGAGCCCACCACACATAGGCCGATTACGACCCGTTGCGATACCGCAAGAGAGTCTTTCCCCTTTCCGCGTCGTGAGACCTTAATGTCAGCAGTTATCTCATCCGGCTGCTCTTATAAAGTTTGCCATCTTCCTGGGACAGATTGTGGACATTTCTGAAATGTCTGCTGTGAAGGGCGAGCCTATATGTTGTAGCCTTCTTCTGCTGAGAGCTGGACAGGAACAGAACAGGTGCTCCACCGTCTCTTCTTCTTCCTCATCTCTGCAGCTTGTGCAAAAAAAGGTATATGGGGCGCCCATGATCGCGGCTTGGCTGTCGCTGTATATGTTTACATTCGTTACCAAGATGGTAACTTCCTGAAGGCAGTTCAGCTATTAGGAAGGAATTTAACGGAATGGAATTAAACCACGCCTAATTAATGTACTTTTCAAAGAACAAAAAGAAAGCCGAAGAAATAATTTTGTTCGACTGTTCTGAGTTTTCAAAGTCAACTTTTTGGGAAAAAAAAATACTGCAGAAAATTATACAGTTTTAACTTGAAAGTTTTTTCAGACCGTAAGCTGGAGCTACAAAGTTTTTAGATCCGATTTATAGCTGCATTTCTCATGTTTTCAGAATTGCAACGTTTAATACAACCAGATGTAAGAAAATTAAGTTATGTGGTAAAAAGAAGCACTAGCTCTGATAAAAAACTCTACAATTAAATACAGTTTTTCATATCTATCAGAAAAAGTTGGTTTGTTTCATAAAGGAAATGTGGTGTTGCATAGTGTTGCATCCGGCGACACATATACAATTGAGGCTAAAACGAAAACTTCTCACTGCCTAATTCTTCTCTAGACAATGAAATAACGTAAGGCATTAGAAAAAACGAAATAGTTGTTGGTAAAGAGATAGTTCCAGAAAAAGCTTTAGAAGTACAACAGCTCAAGAATTTGATGAAAGTCAAAGGCATCTTTACTATTATCACATTGGCACTATAAGCACCGAGTTCTTACTACCTGATATAGTAAGTAAATTATTTCGTCGGGGTCATGAGGAATTACATGAACATGGTTGAAATCACGTCGAGTATTATGTTCAATTGCGCTAATAGCAAATCTATATTCTAAGGGACAGTTCAAACGGCAAACGGACATCCTATGCCTCAGAGGTGAGTGTAATCTTGTTGGATAATAAAACCACGAACATTTTTTGTGTATTTTGGAACTCATTAGTCGCTACGAACCAATCCTTCGTGAATATTTGGAAAATGTGAAGATTACCCAACAAGAACACAAGCGTCAATAGGTGCAATACCTTTCAGTTCAAAACGGGAACGGGAGAGTGCCAAACACTTCGCTATTATCGTTGATGCTACGCTCGATTCAAGTCATGTCGAACATACTACATTTATATTATGGTACTTTCACTTAAATTTTGAGAATAGGATGGTTCACGATTCGAGACCGATTTTTAGCTTTAGCCAATTGCAACAAAAAAACTGGCGAAGCGATTGCTGATTTGATTTTCAAAACTCTGGATAAATATAACATTCCTCTGGAAGACTGTTGTGACCAAGGATACGACAACGGTAGTAATATGCAAAGGTGCATAAAGTCACATTCTCAAGAAAAATACGAAAGCAGTTAACTGACAGTCTTAATTTATGTGGGGACGACTCTGGAGAATTTTGTATAAACTCAATCACTTTTTTCGGAGTTGTGTGAAAATGCTTCAACACATTCAGCAGCAGCCCCCAACGTTGGAAAGTTTTGGAAAAAAAATGTAACCTTTTAGACACGAGATGATCCGCCAGAATTGATAGTGCTAAATCTTTTGAAAATCATATCAAAGGGTTACATAGGGCGCTAGGAAACGTGACCGAAGTTACATTGAGTGCAGAAACTGTGAACGGCGTTTTCAAGTAAATGCAGAAATTTGAGTGTATTCTGATGTCCACTATTTGTTTCAAAATTTGTATAGGTATCAACGGTATCAAGCCAGTGACAAACATAAATATTGACGTGGATGTTCGGCTCCTTAAAGGTTTACTATCTTATTTGCAACTCATCCAGGACCGATGGGATTGCATTTTATAGGAATTGCAAACGGTCGCATTGGATTAGATGTCTTATCAACGTTCCCAACTACCCGGTATAGAAAATACCACGGACGGAAAATAAGAGTTATTTCGTAATTTTTATTTTTAAAGTTAGATTGAATATCCTTTGATATTGATATATACCATAAATCTCAAAATATTCTTGATCTATGGTTTAATAGATTTCACAATGTCCTTCAAGGTCGAATTTTTAGTAAATCGACCCCATTTTATAATATACAAAGAAATGTGTTTTTACTTAATATGTAATTCAGATTTTGCTACATGTATAATTCCAAAATGTCAATAAACAAACATGGAACATTTATTTTGTTGGGAATTGATGCCACTAAAGACCTAATATCTAAAAATAGGATAATACAAACACAATTTCATTTTTAATTTGTTGAAGTTGAAGAAAAATTTAAAATGGAAGAAAACTTCGACTTTGGGTCGCTATATCTTCAGATATATCCAATCTATTGACACGAATCAATAATCCTGTGAAAGGTCTTACAATTTTCTTGCAAATATTTTGTGGATATACGCCACCACCAAATTGCGTTTTTTTAATTTTTAAAAAAGATTTTGGGGGTATATTGCAAATTCAAAAAATTAGGAAGTGATTCAATCATCTAGGCCTACAACCTAATTTTTGTCTAATACAAAGTATAAAATCACAGTAGCACAGTGTAGCAAAAAACGATATATATTCTTGATCAGCATCAATAGCCGAGTCGATATAGCTATGTCTGTCTGTCCGTCCGTCCGTCTTCATTAGCGCCTATAGCTCAGAGACTGTAAAAGCTGGAGCAACCTAAATTTGGATCCAGACTCCTGTCCTATAACACTGTTTCAAGTGTATTTATGGACAATGACGATATCTATCAGAGTGTTGAATCTGGATCAGATCGGATCATTAGTATAGCCAAAAGGAACAAATGAACAAGGAACAATTTCAGTGGCCTTCCAAGCGAAGACTCATTCCCTCTCTCTCTCGCACACAGCCGTGTATATATATGTAGGAAGTAGATTTAGACATGTAGAAAAGACAGATGTAAAAAACGTATAAAGAAATGGAAAAATGGAAACATCTAATAGATAAAAATCTCCGAAAAGGTTCGTCTTAACAATTTTTTTTTTGACTAAAATTAAATTTGTCCCTTTTGCGAACATGTAATAAATTACAACAAGCTCACATACATATAAAGTGACTGGGTACCGGGTATAAACGTTTCGCCTCGTTTTTACTCTTAACGAGAAATTGTTCTGGTGTTCGAAGTAGCAACACTGACGATGCGCTTGTGGTACCGCCTCGCATAAGTAGCCCACACTCTCCCATCTTTAAACAGTACCTACCAACATGCCGACCCTTACACTCACCTCACACCGAGCCGGACTAAGGTATCACTCGACCATGCCGAGAGTCAGCCTGTCGGGGGGCCCGGTCTAAAAACTAGTTCAGTAGTGAACGTAGAGCTCAGGGACTTGGCAGCCCGCTCTTCTCATGATGCCTTACCCGTGCAACGTGGATTTCTGCCCGGGCTGACCGTTCCCCATCTCTGCATCTCGTGGGATGACAAATGGAAAAATACATAAACAACAAAAAACAAAAAATCACAAAAAACCCGAATGAGTCTGGCCCTCCCCAAACGCCAACTGGGAGTTGGCGAGTTCAATAAACTCGTGACAATCCAACTTTTGCCGCCACAATGCAGCAAGATTTTTGCCCTAGTTTTCAACGGACATAACAACCCTAATGGGTCGAACAATCGGGATGTAACTGACAAGATATTTCGCTTCATAGGGGTCAATGAATCAAAAGAGTCGTCTAAATGATAGTGGAACAAGTCATTCTGCGGACTCCATCGAATTCCGAGCGTTTTAACAGACGACGAATTGTCGAACTGAAGCGATTTCTCCTGGCCACTATTGGACAGCAGCTAGGGATGATTTGACGCCCATTTGGCCAACTGGAAACCACTGCTTCTAAGACCTCGCATACTTCCAGACGAATACGTTCTAGATCTTCTAAACGTAAAAGTCACTTTTTATGACGTGTGAAGCAATGGGATGGTACTTAGAATAGACCTCTGCAAATTCAATGAGACAACGGATGGTCAGAGACGGAGCTGAGGCTGTCCCATTAGTTACTGTGTTCAGCCGATGCGTTTGAACATCTAGCTTGCCTATACACCTTGAAGATGTCAGCTTTAAGCGCAAAACGATTTAATCAAAATCGGGCAAAAGTTGCGTAAAGCTCCCTCTGAATACTATCTGGCTACTATCAGGTCTCAGGACACATTGATGTGGAATATAGTAAGGTTGTCCTGGAAGAGTGCCCAGAAGTAATGACATGTGGCCAAATATGAGATATTCCTTCATAAAATCCATATAATGCAAGTACTGATACCTCACAAGTCTGCGTTCTAGTGATAGTTTTGGATGTAAACCTATTGTGCTCCGAATTAATATGAGTTTATATTTTTTGTAACCGAATGTTCATAAAATCTACGGCAACATGTTGCTTGATCGCTCTCAATTATATGATTAGCCTACGAATATTCTAAACCCGAGTAGTCAAAAACTTATAGCGAAATAAATTGGTTGGACATTGCGAAACATCTGACAAATATCTTACCTCCTTAATTGGAGGTTCAAATAGATAGAAAGCGGCATTTTGCAGTCTCGAAAGAAAAGCCGAAAACGTTGGGATTTCATTCAAATGGCAGCTTCACTTTAAAACGAACCACTCGGGCATGCAGGAGCATCTTTGAGCATCCGCATGCAGGATTACTTGAAGTTATTTTTGCAAGCCAATTGTTCAGCTGTATACACAGCCTTCGACTTTTTTGGTACATGTTCCAATTCCCAAAAGCGCATCACTAGAGAGTCGAAAGAACAATGATCGCTACCAACAGCGATATTGCATACAACATCCTGTGTTGATGCCTTATATTTTCCGGATACAACCCATCCCAACAATGTTTTTTGGATTGATGGATGTTTGGAACTTGGCTTTATTTGGCCTACACACATTAAATCAAAGAATGTTTCCGCCCTTATCAGTAGGTCCACCCTAGCCGGCTTGAAAAACTGCGGGGCGGCCAGCTCAAGGTTTGATGGTATCTTCCATTGGACGAAATTAACGACGTGATCGGGTTGGAATGTGGAAATATACCTTAATACTAAAATAATGCGAGATTGGATAGAAGTTTGAACATTGTGCTGTATGATGGAAGATGGATGTGTTCCAATAGTTGTGACATTAAGGCATAAATCATCACAGCGCAGCGCGTAGGCGCTGTGCTAGATTTTAGGATATAAAATTAATTTGGGAGCTGGAATCTTAAAGTGTTCTTGTTTACTGGAATTGACCTCTCTCTCGCACACAGCCGTGTATATATATGTAGGAAGTAGATTTAGACATGTAGAAAAGACAGATGTAAAAAGATGTAATAGATAAAAATCTCCGAAAAGGTTCGTCTTAACAATTTTTTTTTTGACTAAAATTAAATTTGTCCCTTTTGCGAACATGTAATAAATTACAACAAGCTCACATACATATAAAGTGACTGGGTACCGGGTATAAACGTTTCGCCTCGTTTTTACTCTTAACGAGAAATTGTTCTGGTGTTCGAAGTAGCAACACTGACGATGCGCTTGTAGTACCGCCTCGCATAAGTAGCCCACACTCTCCCATCTTTAAACAGTACCTACCAACATGCCGACCCTTACACTCACCTCACACCGAGCCGGACTAAGGTATCACTCGACCATGCCGAGAGTCAGCCTGTCGGGGGGCCCGGTCAAATAGATAGAAAGCGGCATTTTGCAGTCTCGAAAGAAAAGCCGAAAACGTTGGGATTTCATTCAAATGGCAGCTTCACTTTAAAACGAACCACTCGGGCATGCAGGAGCATCTTTGAGCATCCGCATGCAGGATTACTTGAAGTTATTTTTGCAAGCCAATTGTTCAGCTGTATACACAGCCTTCGACTTTTTTGGTACATGTTCCAATTCCCAAAAGCGCATCACTAGAGAGTCGAGAGAACAATGATCGCTACCAACAGCGATATTGCATACAACATCCTGTGTTGATGCCTTATATTTTCCGGATACAACCCATCCCAACAATGTTTTTTGGATTGATGGATGTTTGGAACTTGGCTTTATTTGGCCTACACACATTAAATCAAAGAATGTTTCCGCCCTTATCAGTAGGTCCACCCTAGCCGGCTTGAAAAACTGCGGGGCGGCCAGCTCAAGGTTTGATGGTATCTTCCATTGGACGAAATTAACGACGTGATCGGGTTGGAATGTGGAAATATACCTTAATACTAAAATAATGCGAGATTGGATAGAAGTTTGAACATTGTGCTGTATGATGGAAGATGAATATGTTCCAATAGTTGTGACATTAAGGCATAAATCATCACAGCGCAGCGCGTAGGCGCTGTGCTAGATTTTAGGATATAAAATTAATTTGGGAGCTGGAATCTTAAAGTGTTCTTGTTTACTGGAATTGACCTCACCGATCTGTCACCTTTACAACAGAAGTAGCGAGACTGACCTGGTCAGCTCTAGCAACATGACTATAATAGGCTGTTTGAGGCTCAGAAGATGATGGCTGTTCTACATGCACAGAACTAGGCGCACATTGCCGCGGATCTACCCCGTATCGGTGAAGTAAAGTATTATGAGGCTTCGAGCATACTCGACATTTTGCTGTCTTGCACCTCGCCTTTGTTTGACCTGGCTTCAAAAAATGTATGCATAAGCAAAGTTGCTTGGTGATATCGAACCGTTGAAAAACAGGTAGCGCACGAAAAGATTAAAAATTGCTTGTAGTAAGATTCCCGGCTTGACTATAACTACATTTCGAATCACCTAACCGATCCGTTTTTGCACATCAAATGGAAAATTGAGTGTGTCCTTTACTTGTGTGTTTGTTTGGTTTTTTCCCTTATTTCGGGTTGACTCTTCAGCAGCTAGAACCTGATAGCGCCGATTTAACTGGGCTGCGTAGTTGGACCAAGATGATAATTTATCATAATCCAGTTGCTCTTCGAACCAAGACTTCGTTGTTGGATCTACCTTATACAATGCTATGTGAATTAACAACGCACTATTTATATCTTTCTCACTTCTTATTGAATGCAGAGAGGAACAGATGGCTGACACCGTGTCAATGAGTGACCTAATAGCCATTTCCCACATAGCACATTTACGGGGAACGGTGAAACGGAGATTTTTGACAAATGTGAAACCAAATATTTAAGTTAATTCGATGAGGAAACATTTTTTGCAAGGCAAAATTATTTTAGTGAAAGTATGCCAAGAAGAGGGTGGATTGTTGTTAGTTAATTGAAATCCAAATGTATTTAATTTAAATTTACTTCTGATAAAGGTTTATGCAAGTGAAAATGGGCTCTCCAGGAAGATACAACAATTTGACATTATATCAAAAGTCGAGCCTTGCACAACGGGTCAAAGCGCCGGAAATATTTGAAGAAAAGGGAAAAAGAAATTTGCGGAGTGTCTGTACCAGTAATAAGCAAAACATTGATTAAAAAAATAAAAGCATGTGTAAAACTACAATTGTTTTATTTTTTTATTCGCCTTCTTCTTCCGAAAAAATGGGAGAATTTCTAATTGAAAAACCTCCTTGCTCCTCGCTATTTGCTGAAGAGTATCAGTTATTCTTTTTATTCTTCTTGTCTTGTTTTGTCTTTTTTCTAGAGTTGCATTTGCGAACATCGGCTAAATATCGAATTTTTTATATTTGAGGTTATACCCTCAGCACACTGAGCCCGTCAAGGGAGAACGTTGGGATTCTTGACAGACGGTGAAAATCCGATTCACACTGGCACCGTCTAACATCTGATGACAATAACAAAAACTGAGTATTTGAGCGAAAGATTCTTTTAATATTTTGGAAAATGGATAATATATGTGGTGCAACAGCAAAATAATTTAATGCAAAAACTATTTACGTTGTTGGATGGTGACATTGATTTGAGAGAAAGATGTGCCTGAAAACAACGAAGCGTTTGGTAATTTAAAGGCTCGATTTGGGATAATTTATGAAAAGGTCTTGACAGCCACCATAAGAACAATAGCTCAATATTATCGTACCGTTGCATACTTCACATTTTGAATTGGCGCAACGGCGATATTAATTTATATTGGGAAGTCTTAACAGCAGAGCAGAGAGAAAAGTCCGATACCAGCAAATATTCTGTTGATTATAACAGTCAGCAGAACAGATACAATCTGCAATAGCAAAATATTGTGTAAATCGTAATAAATAAAAAATAAAAAAAACAAAAAACGGCTTTTTTATTTCCATCCTTTCAAAAACTCATAAGATCGCTATGGAATTTTGTTTGGCTGTTTATTTACTCCTGCATCTGCATTGAAATTGAAATCTGCAGTATTTTTTGTTTTTGTTTATTGTTTTTCTTTTCAGTCACTGTTTACAAGTTCGCAGTGAATTTAATTTTTTCACTGTGAATACCAATTATTTAGGGTTGAATTTGAAAACAATAGGCTAAATATCGCATAGAAACGTGCGGTTAAGGGACATCCAAAATAGACTGTGGAACTAACTGGGACATTTTGGAAACGGCGAAACCTTACGCACCGTCTAGGAAATAGACGGTAAACGGTGCTAAGTGTGAATAGCCTATTGGAAGATGATGGCTGTTCTACAGGCACAGAACTAGGCGCATTTTGCTGTGGATCTACACCGCATCGGTGAAGTAAGGTATTATGGGGCTTTGAGCATACTTGACATTTTGCTATCTTGCAATGTTTAAGCAATATTTTGCAATTGCAGATCTGATTATTTCTGTAGATTGAAGTCTGATTAAAGTCAGCACAAGTGTTGCTCCGATCGGGCTGTTCAGGTTGGGTATCGCTTCATACGTTTTTTCGAGAACCTGAAAGCCGAGTTAGCATTGCTGGTACCGACAATCCGCAAATTTTTTTGGATTTTTCCTACAATATTTCCGATGCATCGATTAGCTGTGCGAGGCTCAACTTTTAACACATTGTCGAATCGTTGCACCATCTTAGAGAGCCGATGTTCACATACGTTGATCTATATCTGAAGTAAATTGAGATTAAATATATTTGTAAGACTACGACGAAAACAAAAAGTTCCGTACAGCTTCTAAAACACATAAAGCATTACAACACACAATTTTACTTGGCTTGAATTTTACTTACAACCATCCACACCCTTCTTGGCATACTTTCATTTAAATAATTAAACATTGGAAACAATTCTTCCTCATCGATATAATTAACTTGGTTTTCCCTTCAGTCGAAAGCCACCATCAATACAGCATGAACCTTTGTTAGACTACTGTAGACTAGACTGTAGATTCTTACAAACGATGCCTTAAATGAAGCCTAATTAATGCAGGGCAGAGTAAGGTATAGTGGCGGACACTTTGATTTTTCAAAACTTGAAAAGCAGGCAGTGGCTGGCATCTATTGAGCATATTTCTGTCAAAAGCGGTTGTTAAAATTTAAATGTACCGAAATTGTACAGCTTTTCACGCAAATTATTTGTTTTTTATTTTCGATGTTTGTAAGGTATTGTGACGGATTAGTATATTCAATGAAAAAATTATGTTGACATCTGTTCAGGGTTGCAGCAGACTGGTGGGTGGCACTGTGGGCGGCGCTCACGATCCCGCTCTCTCGCGTTCGTGGGCGCTATCGCGATCCACACTTTGCTCTCTCTCCACTGGTCTGTAAGCTCGAGCCCACATGTAAAGGTACTCTCGCTTCCACCCCAGTTTCGATAAGCCGCTTTCTTGCTACGTTTTCTTTCGGTTCTTTACATATGTATAACCATATAGTTATAATACCCGTGCACACTGAAAACCTACTGAAGTGAAAATATATTCTACTGAAGAAAATCGACGCTCTGCATTGTGTTTTTTTGGGTTTCGTTGGAATCTCGCACCCGATCCTCCCTCCTCCAAACATTGGTCATTCGAGCCGGATTCTTCCTCCCAACCAAAAAGGAGAAGTCTATCCCAGCACGCATCGGCGGATCATCCAAAAGTCAAGATAAGTACGATCCATCCTAAGCTAACAACAGTGCAGTGTTTGTGTGTGTGCAGCCTAGTCCGAGTCCCGTGAGACCTGCATGTACAAACAGCGGTCGATCCACATCGATACATAATTGTGCACTTCTTTTTGCGCCCTCCCTTTCGGCGGCGGCATATTATCGGCTATTCCGGCCGTTCTCCGATCTTCCGTTCCGTGATTCTGTGTTTTCTGTGTTCCGTGGTCTATGCCTGCTCCTCGGCCATTAAGGAGCATCCAAGCTTCCAACTTATTTACATAGAACATACATACATTAAATATATTCTCTATATATATATACATCATTACATTCCAAATTATTTACATAGAACATACATACATATATTACATATATTCTTTATATATAAATACGTCATCACCACATATACTGTGCACTGCAGTCGTATAAGCCGCAGTTCATAACGCTCATACCCAACCATACACATATACAAGCAGCAGTAGCGATGCATTCTTTTCGGTTTCGCTTTAGCTTCTCCACCGCTGCTTGCGTTGTATTTGTTGGGAGAGCACATCCTCGGTGCCGCTCTTGAGCATAACGGAGCGCCAAGTGACGCGCTACCCTATATTCCGCGGGTATATTGTTTTCGACTGCGACTTGCCAAGTGACGCGCTAACCTGTATTCCGCGGGTATATCGTTTTCGATTGTGACTTGCCAACTGACGCGCCACCCCACATTCGAAGGGTATATTGTTTTTGGGTGTCACGTGCAACCGACTCTACATTGATAGCTCGTACCTAGACTTCCAATATTGTCCAGTGTTCGGTCATTTATTTATTTAACGTTTATTTTTTCTCGTGCCCGATCTCCATAACATACCTAAGCTCCTCCGACGTGCAAATAAATCCATATATGTACATCAAAGAGTAGTACATACCGCTCTCCGTATCCATCCAAGTTCGTGTCCATCCGTCCGACAATCCCGCATCCGATTTTTCCTCGTCTTGTAAAATTCGAATATGCCCAGCAAGAAACTTTTGCCGCTGCCCACTCCAGGTGTTAGAAAGCCGCGCAGCTCGTCCGCCCCGGGAACACCTACCACGGCGTTTCGAAGAGTAAAGTCGCCATGCTCTCCAAATCCCGCAAGCTCCACGGTTGCGAAGACCCAATCCGTGCTGTTCTTTTCGCCAGTCACGCTCAAGGTGCCAGCACCTACTAACAGCCGTCCCATCTGCTCTCAACGCGCCCTCAAAATGGCATAATCTTCCGTCAGCTCCGCACGGGCACGAAGCCCCATTCATCGCTCTGGGTATCAGCACCCCATCCCCCGGCATCTCTCTGGTCCGCCGAGACCATTTACGGAGCATGTGGGCGAAAGTGGATGCTGAATTCGAGGCTATTTCCATAGCGATGGTTGACGTGGATACAGAGGCAAGAAAGGAAGTCCAAGCCATGTATCGCGAGTGCTATGCCAGCTATGAGCGATACATAGCTGACCTCACTGTCCAAGCTGCCAGTCCAGCATGTCCTCCTTCTGTACCGTCCGACTCTCATGGCGGCTGTCGATTGCCCCCATGTGACATCGAAGTGTTCACTGGGGATTACGTCCGCTGGCCCACCTTCCGGGATCTGTTCACAGCAATCTACATTAAAAATCCACGACTGTCTCCAGTGGAGAAGCTGTACCATCTGACATCCAAGATCAGTGGCGACCCAAAGGCAATCGTTGCAAAGTCCCCGCTGACCAACGACGGGTTCGAGGCGGCATGGAATGCCCTCCGTGACCGGTACGAGAATAACCGGCTCCTGGTGACCAACCAAATTAATATTCTCCTCTGTCTCCAGCCGTCTCGGAGTCGAGTCGTGCTTTGAAGGAGCTCCAAGGGACGATCCATGGGGTACTGACCGCACTGGCACACTCCAAGGTCTCCACCGAGAACTGGGACAGCTTGCTGGTTACGAGTTGCGCTTCCTAAGTTGACCCGGGCTTTGTGGGAAGACTCCGTCACCACAAAGAAGGAGATGCCGTCGTAGAAGGAAATGGACTCCTTCCTGAGTCAGAGGTATCTGACGCTGGAAGCCATCGAAGCCAACCCTTGCACGTACGTTTCCAAAGGCGATCCGAATCCGTTCCGTTCCCAAGGGAGCCCTGTTCCAAGAAGGGTTCACTCAGTCTGGTTCACTCAGTTCCAAAGAGGAGATCGTGTGATCTCTGCTCCAAGGAGAATCACCCCATCCGGATATGCCCGCACTTCCTCCAGATGACTGCTGATACTCGTTCCACCTACATTAAGCAGAAACAGCTGTGCCTCAACTGCTTCGCAAGAGGCCATCAGATGCGTGAATGCCAAAGCGCCCACAATTGCGTCACTTGTGGGGAACGACACCACTCGCTGCTGCATTGGGGCATTCCAATTTCCAGTGAACCCCGTTCCACATCCGTTTCGAATCCAAGCTCTTTTGAACCGCAACCCAGCGTTCAAAACTACTTCGCCTCTGGCCAACGGGCTGTCCTTCTAGGCACAGCGGTCATTAACATTTGCCACCTTGGTACGAATTTCCGAGCCCGCGCTCTTATTGACCCGGGTTCCGAGGCGACGTTCATTACAGAGCGGCTCTTCAATATCATTAAGCTGCCATTCCGACTTATCCAAGCACAGATTTCGGGCCTTAATCAGACAGTGTGGGCAACGACTGGGGGTTCTGTCTCGGCTACCGCTCTGACCACCACTCACAGCTCCGCACTCAGGGAATTGGCTCGGTAATTCTCACCTTTGATCGGGGCTCGCGGCCTGCTTTCCGGGCCTGCTTGTCGAGATCGTTCTCTCGCTGTCTCCTGTATATCACTCCTACGTCACTCTGTTCTATTTCCCTTGGTTTCACTCCGCACTCGCTTACTCTCCGCACTTGATTTTCCTCGCCACTGCCGCCGGCCTCCTCTTATAGGCTCGGTGCGGCCCAGCCTCTGCGCTGCTGCCCAGCCGCAACGGTTAATTCCGGTGGCGTCGGTATCTTTCCATCGGCCTCCGTTGTGTTCCCACGTCCTCCCCACCGGGATCAGCCTACATGGCCTGCATGGCATGTATGGCCTACATGGGCCCGGCTACATGGCCTACATGGGCCGGCTCACTGTCGTCGTTCCCTTCCTCTCGCGGTGCCCGCCTTGTGCTCTCTCATAACGGGACCGCCTCGCTCCCGTACGGCGAATTCGCCTTATCCCCTTCTATGGCTTTGTGAGGAATATTAATTCCTCACACTTCCCCCTTTCTTCATTACTGAAAACACTTGGTTTTCTGTCACTTTTCCGGCTCACCTCTCGGACGGCCCTCTCTTGACACCGATGAGCCCCCTTTTTAAATTGCGCGCGCGGCCGTTTCCCTCAGTGCGCCCTCTGTCGGTGCTCTGCTCCCATCGCTCGCGAGTTACCGCGGCTAGCGATGTTCACCTATCGGTTCAGAGAACCGATGAGCGTCTGGAATCATTTCCGATCGTGGAACACCCGAAAGGTGCGCGCCGGGCTTGGGCTACCAGACTCGCTCGATACTCACGTGTAATATCCGCCTGCACCGCGTTTCCCGGCCTGCAATCTGGCCACCCCAACCACTTCCATCGCTGCTGCCCCAACGCCCGGTGAGTACTACTTCATTTGCTCATTTATTCGTGCACTTCAATATCCTCCTCTTCCTTCCAGCCTCCCTTACGCTTCTACAAACACCTCGGCTTTACCGGCGGCTACCGATACCCGGTACCGCACCCCGCGCCCTCACACGAGGCGCTTCACGCGGCGACCGACGGGTCGGGTTCCGTCCACGTCCCGGACCACCGCCTCTGGCCATTCCTCCTCGGCACCTGGCACCTCTGCTGGCTGCCCTTCGGGCATCGACCGCTGCCGCTGGAGTTGCGGCCGGCCGACGGGTGTTCTCGCCTCCGGGCATGAGACATGCCTTGCCAGGACAGGCCGCTCCTGCGCCTTCACAGGTGAGGGACACTTCGCGGCTTCGGGCCCCTGCCACTGGGGCTGCGGCTCCTGTGCCGGCTCCTGCTGGGCCCGCTGCTGCTGCGCCTCTGTCGGCGAAGGCTGCTGCGACGACTGCTGCTGCAGCGACTGCTGCTGCGGCGAATGCTGCTGCGGCGAATGCTGCTGCTGCGACTGCGGCGGCTGCGGTGATTGCTGCTGCTGCGACTGCTGCTGCGGCGAAGGCTGCTGCGGTAACTGCTGCTGCTGCGACTGCTGCTGCTGCTGCTGCGACTGCCACTGCTGCGACTGCTGCTGCTGCGACTGCTGCTCCTGCGACTGCTGCTGCTGCGACTGCTGCATCTCGGTGGCCGACCTTATCCGCACCGGTGGCGGTGGGGCCTCCGCCTCCTCTCGTCCATCGGCCTCCCGCTCCGCGCTCCGTGCTCTCGCCTCGGTCTGGCGCCGCAGAGCGTCTCGAGCCGCCTGCATCATGGCCGCCTCCTCCCTCGCCTTTCGCTCTGCAGCCCTCCGCGCCTCGCTCCGTTGCCGCTCCTCCTCGCGTTCCTTCGCCCGCCGTCCTTGCTCACGTTGGAGTCGCTCCTCCTCGCGCCGCGCTTCCACCGCCCTTCGGTCCGCGCTCCGTTGGCGTTCTTCCTCGCACCACCACTGATCCTCCTTGCGCTGGAGACGCGCCCGTTCGCGCCGCCTTACCTCCTCCTCACGTCGCGCCTCTGCGTCTGCCCGTCGGATCCGCCGCTGGACCATCCGCTCTTGCCATAGAGCCGAGATGGTCTGCCTAAGGTACTGCTTATCCTCCTCCTCTTCCGCCGTGGACCGTTGCGTACCGGCCAATTCCTGCAGTGCCGTCGTCGGCCGCGATGCCGCCTGCGCTTTCTTTGGCTCTGCCCGCCTATGCGCCGCCGGCCTCGGCTTTGGCGCTGCCAGCGCCGGTGTTGGTGCGACCTGCGTTGGCTTCGACGCTGCCTGCGTCGGCCTCGGCGCCGCCTGCGTCGGTTCTGCCGCTGCTTGCGTCGGCTTTGCCGCTGTCCGCGTTTGCTCTGCCGCTGCCTGCGTCGGCTTCGGTGCTGCCCGCCTCGGCTCCTCTCTCCTCCTTTCGCGCTCCGCAGTCCGGATGGCAATGCCCAGGAACGCCGCGTCCCGCCTGGCCTCCTCCTCCTCCCGTGTGGGCGCCCTTCGTGCCGGCGCTGGTTCTACTGACACCAGCACTACGTCGTCGCTGTCCTCCGACACATCGATTGTCCGCCTACTCTGCGGGGAGTCCAGCGCCGACCACGCGCTCGTCGGGGAAACTCCGGGGCTCCCCATCGGCGATGCCATCAGCTCCAGCTCTGGCGTCTCGGACCGCCGACCACACCGCTCACCACGCGAGGGCTCCGCCCGTCGCTGGCGGTGTGCCCCGGCCTCTACTGTGCCCACGCTTCGGAACTGCTCCTCCAGGTATCTTTCCATTAATTTTCCCATCCTTTTTTTTTCTTTTACCACGTGTTTCCCCTTTGGGCTATGATCTCCAAGTGATCGCTCGCCGCTGTTTTGATAGCCGCCCTGCTAATGTTGCCATTCCCTTCGTTCCGCCGTACGGTACTTCCCTCTATTGCTCTCGCCTGGGATCCCGTTGCTTCCCTCTCTGCGATACCCTTCCCACTTCGGGGCTGGGATATTTTAGGATGACTAGGGTTGATCGTAGCGACGATCCTATCCTCTTTTTTTTTTTGTTTATTTATTTTCCTTGCTGTGTTTCCATTTTATATGTTTTTATTTTTTTATTTTCTTTTTCCCTTTTTTTGTTTTTATTTTTCTTGTAGTGTTCTGTTTCCTATTCATTTCCCACGGGACGCTGTCCCCGGACTGTTCGACCCCCATCGGACCAGGTGAGTATGTGCGCCCTCCGTGTGTGTTCATTGCCTTCCCCGCTGAGCTCACATATAACCGGCGAGACATGGTATGGCCCGTCGAATCTCGGGGCCAACTTCGCGGCGAATCCTTCGGCGGCGTTAGACACCTGCCTCGCCCACACCATCTCTTCTATCTTCGGTTTCCATGGCCTTCTTCGCAAATTATAGTGTCTTGCCTGGTCCTGCGCCACCCGCTCCAAGTTGCGCCTCACCAACTGGAACAACTCCCGTAGTTTTGTCGCGTTCTCATCCGGGGTGCGGGTCTCCTGCCCTGTACCAAGCGTCTCTTCGTCGTATAGCGCCTTTGGCAACCTTGGTTCCCTCCCTTGTACGATGAACGTTGGAGAATATCCCGTAGACTCTGACACGCCCGAATTCACGGCCAACATCAGTTCTGGCCACTTCTCGTCCCAACATCTCTGGTCTCCTGCGGTGAATTGTGCAATCATCGTTTTCACCGTCCTGTTGGTTCGCCCAGTCGGGTTTTCTTGCGGGGTGTAGGGCGCCGTGAACTGGTGCTGTGCCCCGCATTGTTCCAGAAACTTCTTGAACGCTCGGCTGGTGAATTGGACGCCATTGTCGGTGACCACCACCTTAGGTACCCCAAACCGGGACAAAACCCGTTCTCTAAATGCTCTTTTTATTGCCTCCGCCGTGGCCTTTCTCATCGGCACCAGCTCGGTCCACTTCGAGAACCGATCCACCAGTACTAACAGCATGGTGTTCCCGTGCTTCGACCTTGGCAACGGGCCCACAAAATCTGCACATACCGTCGCCCATGGCTCGTCCGGCACCTGCGTCAGCATCTTGCCGGCCGCCTGCAGTTGACTCGGCTTGAACCGCATGCAGGCTTCACACTTCTTCTCACGTCGCGGTGCATTCCGGGCGGCTATTCTCGTCATCGTCTTTCTGCTCCCCGCGTGTCCCGCCTAGGGAATGTTGGGATTTTCTTTGATCACCCTCTCCCGGAGATCCTTCGGAACGCAGAGCTTCCACGACGCCACTTCCTCGTCTCCGGCCCTGTGAGGTATGTGCCGGTACACCCGGCCCGCCTCCTCCATGTAATAAACCGGATACTTTGCCGGTTCCTTTTTTCTATTCTCCTTGATCTTCTTGATCCACGAACACTCGGCCTTCCCTGTTTGGTCGTCCACTCTCAGGCATCGTTCCGCTACTAGCTGTCGAGAGAGTGCATCCGCCACTACATTCAGTTGTCCCTTCCTGTATGCTATTTCGAAATCATATTGCTGAAGTTCCAGCGCACATCTCGCGATTCTTCCCGTCGGACTCTCAATACTATTGAGCCATTTTAGCGCCATATGGTCGGTTACCACTTTGAAGTGGTACCCCTCCAAATATGCCTTCAGTTTTTTGACAGCCCATACAATGGCCAAGCATTCCTTTTCCGTCGCTGAATAGTTCTTTTCAGCGCTATTCAGCGTCCTGCTAGCGTACGAGATGACCCTCTCGCCCTTGTCCGTTTCTTGGGTGAGAATCGCCCCTAGCCCGTAGCCACTGGCGTCCGTCTGGAGCACGAACCTTTTGGAGAAATCCGGGCAAGTCAGCACGGGATCCGACACCAGCCGGCTCTTCACTGCCTCGAAGGCCTGCTGCCTCTCGTGCGTCCACTCCCATTTCGACTTTTTCTTCAGTAAGGCGCTGAATATATATAAGGCGCTATACCATGAGGCCACACCCAAATACTGGCGTAGCTCTTTGACGTTCGCCGGCGGTTGTAGTTCCACAATGGCTGCCACCTTTTCGGGATCGGTGCAAATCCCTTCCCCTGTCACCAGATGACCCAGGTACCGCAGCTCCCTCCGGAAGAACTGACACTTGTCCACGTTCAACCTTAGATTAGCCTCCTTCAGTCGGCGGAAAACCTCCTCCAGATTTCGCCGGTGCTCCTCTCTCGTTCGCCCGATGACAATGATGTCGTCTTGGTACGCGAACACATTTGGAATCATGTCGGGTCCAATCACTTGGTCTAACGCCCTCTGGAACGTGGCCGACGCTGAGTGGAGCCCAAACGGCATCACTTTCCATTGGAACAGCCCCTTGCCCGGCACCGTGAAAGCTGTGAACTGTCTGCTGCTCCTTTCCAATGGTATCTGCCAATATCCATCCTTCAAATCCAGGCTACTGATAAAACGCGCCTCCTTGAGCTGATCAAAAATGTAGTCTATTCTGGGCATGGGATACGCGTCCTTGATGGACCTCGCGTTTATTTGGGGGAAATCCACGCACAACCTCCACTTTCCCGTCTTCTTTTTAACCATCACAATGGGTGAACTGTAGGGACTCTTCGATGGCTCAATCCGCCCTGTCTCCAGCAATTCTTCCACCTGTAAGTCGATCTCGGTCTGCATTTTGGGATTCTTCGGGTAGTACCGCTGTTTGACCGGTTGAGTGTCTTTCATGGTGATGGTGTGCACTGCCACATTGGACACTCCCGTCATGTCCCGGAATTCCTGTAGCTCCTTGGCTAGAAATTCTTCGTCCGCTTTGTTCGCCCTTCTCACTCTCTGTTTCATTGGGTTCTGCCGTGGTTTCCACGATCACCACCGACAACTTCTCTTCTAGCCTTCCGCCTTGTCGACCTCTCGCACGGATTATCGCCTTGTGCCCCGCACAGGTCACCTCTGCTCCCACGGCGGCGATGAAATCCCAACCCAGAACAAGTGCGTCGATCACCCCCGGCAATATGAGGAGTGCCATCCCCAAACGCAACCTCCACTTCGAGTTGGGATCTGATTTCCTGGCTGTGACCATCTGCCAGCCGCACCCTCTTACGCGCGTCCTTTTCCCGACCGGCTCCCCGCAACTTGTCTGCCAGCTCGCGGCTTACGAAACTACTGGTGACGCCTGTATCCACCGTGGCCTTCCACTCGCTTCCGGCAATCGCCACCACGGCCGACAGTTGCACCTCCTCTTCGGTCAGACAACCGATTAGATTTGGGGAGCCACCGCTGGGCCGTCTTCTGTTTTGGGGGCCTCGACTTGCGACCCCGGCACGGCCCTTCGCGGCTTGGATCGCGGCGAGTTTTCCGCATGCTTGCAGCACTGCCAGGTGGGCACTCCCACCTTGCCACACCTCCAGCAAAACGTCAGCGGCTTGCCTGTGCACCCTTGGGCCCAATGGTCATCACTCCCACATCTTCGGCATGCCTGCGACGGATTTTGCACATACCCGTTCACCACGTTGGCGTTGGTTTGATGCCCACTCGCCGGCACCGCTGGCTTCCTCTCGTGAGCCTTCCCGGGCGTCGTCTCGTCTTTGCACCTTCGGCACACCTCTGTCCCCGTCGTGCGGGTGAAAGGATTCGTCGCCCTCGCCCGTCCAGCCGGGCTTTCCCGCTGGAACTCCACTCGGTCTCGCTCTAATGCCTCGAACTCGTCCGCCAGCATCATCATCTGATCGAGACTTTGGCAGTGGTGTGGTCGTATGAATATCCGCAAATCCGGTATGCTGTTTTTCCTTATGAGCTCCAGTTGTTCGTCGGGTGTGCAGTTCAACGGCCTCATAAGGGTCTGCATTTCAACCATGAAATCCTTGAAGGATTCTCCCCACCTTTGTTTCCTCATTCGAACCTCCTGGAGCAACTTCTCGAAGTACCCCCTCGGCAGGAAATAGGCCTAGGAGCTATGGGCAAACGCTTCCCATGTCTGCAATTGCTTGTTATTGGCGATGAACCACATGAGCGCCCGCCCTTTCAGAAGCTCTGGCATTGCTCTCGGGATCTGATCCAGCTCCAGCCCGTACATGTCGGCTGACCACTCCACCTGCTCCAGGAACTCGAGGGGCTTCTCTGACCCGTCGAAACGGAACGACAACTCTCGTACCTGTTTGGCCACGCCGGCAAAATTTTCTCGCGGCCGCCTCACGGTCTGATCCTCGGTCCCTCGCCGATCCCCTCTTGCGGCGGGCTCTTCTCCCGTCCGCTGCGGGCTCTTTGCCGACCTTTGTCGACTGGAAGACCGACTCTTCTTTGGCACCACCAGGCTCGCTGCCGATTCCTTGAGCCTCTGCTGGTGTCTTCCCCCGCGACATTCGCTCTGAATCGGTCGGGGATTCCAGGTGTTCAACCGAGTCCCCCCCTTCGTCAGTCGGCGCAGCCGCCGGGACCATGTCCGACTTCGTTTCCCACGCTTCAAGAACTTCCGCGAATTCTGGCTCCGCCCCATGCTTTTCGGCCCAGTCTTTGAATGCCTTCCGCATTTCGGACAATGAGCCCTCCATCTGGATCCCGCATGCCAGTGCAACCTGTCCTCTTTCTTCAGCGAATGAATCCATTGCCGGCCTTTAATTTTGCCACCTATAGGATACCCTGCTCAGTACCGCCCTCCCCGATGTACTTTTCTTTGCTTTTTCGTGAGGCCCCACGTTGGGCGCCAGTTGTAACGAACCGTTTTCTTCCGTCAAGTTCAGTTGGGCTGGCTCAGCGGTCGGCAGGTTGCTGCAACGAATTTCTATGTTGCCCCGACGACAAGCAAGAAATACACGCGGGTCAGGTATTCTAATAGTACTTCGCTTTATTGGTATCTTATGGCTATCTTACGACTATCTTATGGCTATATAATTCGCTGGGGTATATCGGTGGTACCTCTACCGCCACGACTCCGATGGCACTCGGGCTAGGGGTTCTGACGCGGCTATCGCTCTATCCGCCCGCACAACTCCGCACCACTCGGGTGTCCTCGGGACTCCTTTGGGCAACGGCTGGGGGTTCTGTCTCGGCTACCGCTCTGACCACCACTCACAGCTCCGCACTCAGGGAATTGGCTCGGTAATTCTCACCTTTGATCGGGGCTCGCGGCCTGCTTTCTGGGCCTGCTTGTCGAAATCGGTCTCTCGCTGTCTCCTGTATATCACTCCTACGTCACTCTGTTGTATTTCCCTTGGTTTCACTCCGCACTCGCTTACTCTCCGCACTTGATTTTCCTCGCCACTGCCGCCGGCCTCCTCTTATAGGCTCGGTGCGGCCCAGCCTCTGCGCTGCTGCCCAGCCCCAACGGTTAATTCCGGTGGCGTCGGTAGCTTTCCATCGGCCTCCGTTGTGTTCCCACGTCCTCCCCACCGGGATCAGCCTACATGGCCTGCATGGCATGTATGGCCTACATGGGCCCGGCTACATGGCCTACATGGGCCGGCTCACTGTCGTCGTTCCCTTCCTCTCGCGGTGCCCGCCTTGTGCTCTCTCATAACGGGACCGCCTCGCTCCCGTACGGGAATTCGCCTTATCCCCTACTATGGCTTTGTGAGGAATATTAATTCCTCACAACAGCTCAACATCTGTGGGTCTCTCTTCGATCAGGAGACTATTTTTGGCTGGTACTTACCGGCCCAGTGTCCACTACTGCTCGAGGCAACATCTCGTCGTTTTCCACACGAGTTTCCACCGAATGTGAGCCTCCATTAGACAGACTTCTCACAAGGTTCTGGGAAGTGAAGGATTTACCTATAAAGTGGTAAGCGAATCTGAATCCTACTGCGAAAGTAATTTCCGTCGAACCACGTCAAGAGTGTCAAGTGGAAAGTATGTCGTCACG
The DNA here is from genome assembly GCA_963969585.1 of Drosophila helvetica. Lineage (NCBI taxonomy): Eukaryota > Metazoa > Arthropoda > Insecta > Diptera > Drosophilidae > Drosophila > Drosophila helvetica. The sequence continues at coordinate 42,808,015 of OZ018402.1, read as the reverse complement.
TTACCATTCCGCGACCCCGACCATCCCGGATCAGGTCTGGAGTATTCAAGATCGATCGCACTGGCTCAGTTTCTGAGAAACGAAAATCGTTTAAAGAGAGATTTTCTTTTGAAAGAGCAGTACGACTCCGTGATCAAAGACTACTTAGAACTCGGCTATATGAATGAGGTGCCTCCGGCTCATGATTCCGCCAACTACTATCTTCCGCACCACGCTTGAGCCTCAATGATCGTCTGCATGCTGGTCCAGTCCTACAGTCGGACTTAACCCTGCAGATCCTGAAATGGCGGTATTTCCGTTTCGTGTTCAATGCCGATATCACTAAGATGTATCGCCAGATTTGGATAGATTTCCAGCGAATACTATTCCGAAACACGAATGGAGAATTCCGCAATTACGAACTAAAGACTCACCTTTGGAGTCAATTGTGCTCCATTCCTCGCCATCCGGGTGCTGCAGCTGGCAGACGACGTCCAGTCCCGATTCCCGAAAGCAAGCCATATTATTCGATCCTTCATGTATGTAGACGATGTCTTAGCAGGAGCAAATTCCACCACTGAGGCTCAGCTAGCCATCCGCGAACTGCAGGCCGCGCTTAGTTCTGCAGGTTTTCCACTAAGAAAGTAGACGTCCAACCACAAGAACGTTTTGACCAGCATTCCGAATGAGCATTTCCTACACAATGACTTCCTTGAGCTTGAGGCCGAGAGCACGGCCAAGACCCTCGGGATTCGCTGGAAGGCTACTTCCGACGAGTTCTTCTTTGCCCCGCCCAAATTAGCGCTTGAGACCTCCTACACGAAGCGAGCAGTTCTTTCCCAGATTGCGAAGTTGTTCGATCTGGCGGGGTGTCTGGCCCCATTCATTGTCCGATCCAAAATTTTCATGCAGGAAATCTGGCTGCAAGATTTGGAATGGGACGACGATCTCCCTAGCGAGATGTGTCAGCGCTGGCAAAGTTTTCTGCAAAGCTACTCCGTGCTCAATCAGATCCGCATCCCCAGATGGATTGGTTCCCAACCATCGGTGACCATCGAGCTAATGGCTTCTGCGATGCTTCCGAAAAGGCATACGGTGCCGCAATCTACGTGCGCGTGGAGGTTAACGATCGTGTCGAGGTGCAACTGCTTACCGCGAAAACCCGGGTCGCACCCGTGAAGACTGTATCGCTCCCCCGATTGGAGTTGTGCGGTGCGGTGCTATTGTCCGAAATGGCGACGGCTGTCCTATCAAACATGCCAACGGCGAGCACAAGCTGTTTCTACTGGACTGATTCCACCATTGTCCTGGCATGGCTGAGAAAGCCTGCGTGCCACTGGCCCAGTGGCCAACCGGGTTACTCGAATATCGCAAGCCACCGAGGCCGAGAAATGGTTTCATGTTCCGTCCGAACAAAACCCCGCAGACTTAGCCAGTAGAGGCATGCCCTTACAGGACCTGGTTGATAACATACTTTGGTGGCATGGACCAGATTGGCTGAGAAAGACCAGAGACCAATGGCCAGCACAAGTTGACTGGTCTTCCGGTACGACCCTAGAGCAACGTGTAGTAAAGGTCCATTCGCACCGAGCCCATCCGAAGAATTCCTCGAACGTTTCTCCAACTGGGAGAGAGCGCTGCGAGTCCGGGCGTATGTCTTTCGTTTCATAAACCGCTGCCGGAAAGTGGCCACCGCAAAGGAAGACCATCTTACCAGCGGAGAAATTGCTGAAATTGAGCGAGCTGTTATCCTAGAGACTCAGCGTCGCGAATATCCCACGGAGTATCACAACCTAAGTGCTAAGCGTCCAGTGCCAAGGTCAAGCTCTATCTTGACCTTGAACCCGTTCCTAGACCGACATGGGCTCATAAGAGCAAGCGGCGGTGTTGTAGGTTCTGAAGCTCTAAAGTATGACGAACAGCATCCAATTATTCTTCCGTACTGTTGTCGGCTGTCCCGGCTTCTTGCTCAGTTCACGCACCGGATAACTCTCGACGGCGGCAACAAACTAATGGTGCGCCTTATTCGATCCAAGTATTGGATTCCACGGGTTCAGAAGCTTATGAAAGGGGTAGTCAACTCCTGCAAAGTATGGATAGTGGACCGAAGGAAGTTGCAAACCCAAATGATGGGAGATCTTCCAGCGGAGCGGACTTCCTTTTCCAGGCCGTTCACGCATACAGGAGTTGACTATGCTGGTCCTTTTGAGATACGCAATTTTACAGGGAGAGCGTGTCTGATTACCAAAGGGTATGTGTGCGTATTCGTGTGCTTCTCCACGAAGGCGATCCATCTAGAGGCCACGTCCGATCTCACCACCGAAAAGTTTCTCGCGGCCTTCGCTCGGTTCGTCGCACGACGCGGATGTCTACAGCGGATCCATTCAGACAATGGTAAAACGTTCGTTGGTGCGGCGTCTGTGCTTTCCCGGAACGCAATCAAGGACTCGGTGACTGGTGCGTACAGCCATCAGCGGGTTTCTTGGCATTTCATCCCACCAGGAGCTCCACATATGGGAGGCCTGTGGGAAGCCGGGGTAAAGAGTTTCAAAACGTTGTTTTACAAGGCCACTTCCACATGGAGATACACGTTTGAGGAGCTTTCCACGCTTCTCGCAAAGATCGAAGCATGCCTCAATTCCAGGCCGCTCTCTCCGATGTCCGAAGATCCGACTGAACTGTTAGCCCTCACTCCCGGGCATTTCCTTATTGGAGGACCTTTGATGTCTGCGGCCGAGCCCGAAATGAGGAGTGACCTCAAGTCGATAATCAATCGATGGCAGCATTTGAAGGCCCTCAACCAACAGTTTTGCCAGAGGTGGAAAGACGAATACCTCAGAGAACTCCACAAACACACTGTGGCAGGCGCCAACACCAAACCTGCAGGTGGGCGATATGGTTGTCGTCAAGGAAGACAACCTGCCTTCCAATGAATGGCGACTCGGGAGAATCCAGTCCGTATATCCCGGCGCCGATGGTAATGTCCGGGTAGTGGATATTTTCACGAACCGCGGCGTCCTCAGAAGACCCATTGTAAAGGTCGTTCTCCTTCCAGGAGAACCCCGTAGTTCCGTCCAACAATAATGTGCATGTGCATTTGATCCGTTCCTAGCTCATTACTAATGCTCCTCGTTTTTTTTTATACCTTTCTAGTTTCTTTTCGCATCCAGACATGGGCCCACGTTCTCGTTCCGACCGCATCATGGAGAGCCGACGCGCTCGTAACCTGAATTCCTACCGGTGCCGAGTCTGCCCAGTGGTGCATCCGCTACGGACCTGCCACCATTTCCTCCAGGACGCTGCTTCACCTACCCGCGTCGCGTCGCGCAGCCTCGGCAGCATCGTCGCCACCTCCGTCGTCCCATGGCAACCGCCACACTCGGCGCCGCTCCAGCCGGCCTGTTGGAGAAACGGTAGCACCCTCGCCCTCTGTGTCAGCATCCCGAGCCGAGCGCCGCCCGCGTCTCCCCGTGAGCCAACCCATGGCAGGGGCCCCAGCGCCATCCGTCCACTCGCTTCTCCAGCATCGGAGCCTCAACCTCCATCCGACGGCACTGGTGGTCCTGGATACGGATTCCCAAAACTATGAGACGGCGGCGCTCATCGACCCGTGCACGCCGGTGAGCTGCATTGACGACTCCTTGGCTAGAGCCTTCAAGTTGGCTACCACTCAGGTCGGAGAAGAGAAGGTGTGCACCGACGTCATCCGGTCCAAAACGAGCGATTTCCGATTGGAAGTGGTGCTCAAGATCGAACCCAGTTTGCGCATCCGCACGCCGATCCGGCAGTTGAGCGACCCCGTCCGAGCCCGATTCAGCGATCTTAGGCTCGCCGACGAGCAGTTCCATCGACCGGCTACCATCTCTCTTGTCTTGGGAGCGGACGTGTACCCTAAAGTGATTCAGCCCGGGCTCCTTGCACGCGATGATGACCTTCCTGTGGCTCCTTCCGTTCTCGGATGGATCATATCCGGGGTGCACGCAGCCATAGGACCCAACTTTGCATCCTGAATCCTGGGGGGGAGGATGTTCAGGGTAGCAGCAGACTGGTGGGTAGCACTGTGGGCAGCGCTCACAATTCCGCTCTCTCGCGTTCGTGGGCGCTCTCGCGATCCACACTCTCTCCACTGGTCTGTAAGCTCGAGCCCACACGTAAAAGTACTCTCGCTTCCAGCCCCGTTTCGATAAGCCGCTTTCTTGCTACGTTTTCTTTTGGTTCCTTACATATGTATAACCATATAGTTATAATTATACCCGTGCACACTGAAAACCTACTGGAGTGAAAATATATTCTACTGAAGAAAATCGACGCTCTGCATTGTGTTTTTTGGGTTTCGTTGGAATCTCGCACCCGATCCGCCCTCCTCCAAACAACATCATTTAATATCATTTATTAAAACTCATGGAAATCATAAAAAAGGCATGAAATAAGCTTGAAATAGGCTTGCTAGCATGTTTTGCACGTGTCACTGACAAAATTTCAGGCGATGTCAAAATATTGGACTTCATCGGATTTTGTTCACGATTTGATTTTTTGGCTGGTGTTCCCAACTTTAACAGCCCATGTGATTTCATTACATCATGTACAATATTTCTGTACACAAAAAACGCAAAGACAATCGAAACTCGTGCAAAAATTGATCCGCCACTATGCCTTAAAAAACTACGCCACAATTCCTTACAAGGTAGTATTGGAAATATTATGGTGTTACTGTCATTCGGCGCAATTAAGAAAAATCTAAACTATCCAAATCTGTTGTTTAAGGACTAAACATACGATCCACATTCTTATCTGACTCAATTTTCAAAAAATCTTCTCTCTAGCACTGTTAACACACATGCCCAATAACACTTCTTCGATTTTTCTCACAACTTTTCCATTCAAAATCACTCGGACTACAAAGCACACGTCCTCTCATCGACCACAGTGACTTGCAGTTTCAGATGTGACGTTACATGCCAGATTTTACAAGTCCGCCAAAATACCTTATTCTCCCCTACCTATTTGAAACCACCTACCTACTAACCACCTACCACCTACCTATTTGTTCGACTTTTCCTGAGTTTTTAAAGTGGACATTTCCAAAAAGAAAACTGCAAAAAAGGTTCAAATTGAAATTTGAAAGCTCAATAACTTCCAGACGGTAAGCTGCAGCTTCAAAGTTTTAAGCTACGATTTATAGCAACATTTATCAGCTTTTCAGAACTGTAATATATAAGCGTAGATGTGGCGTAAAGTCGTAAAGTCGCAAAGTCTCGTACAGTCGCGTACTGAAGGATAGGAAATAAAGGGGGAGGAGACTTCGGTATAGCAGACAAATATAACACAAAAAATGAGATAGGTAGACTACACTACGTATCGAGTAGCTTATGGTAAACAATTTTTTTAAGAATTTTTAAAATCTGGTGTATTTTTTCAGGGGTATTTCTTCTTCTTTTCAAATAACTTCAGCATCTTAAATCTGGTTGTATTCAACTTCGCAATTCAGGAAAGCTGACAAATTAAGCTATTAACAAGACTGAAACACTTTGTAGCTGCAGCTTACCGTCTTTAAGATATTAGGCTTTCAAATTCAAATTGTATAATTTTTTGCGGTATTTTTTTTTAATGAAATGTGGACTTTAAAAACTCAGGAAAAGTCGAACAAAAATATTTCTTGGCTTGTATTTTTGTATTAGGTAGATACATTTTAGGTACAATAATAAGGCATCGTTTAATAGCCTGTTCCCACAGGCGACCATCCACCATCCCCCATCCATTTCGGGGATGGTCCGTAAGGTCTTGCCGTTCCGAAATTTCCCAGTTAGTTCCACCATCCATTTTGGATGTCCCTAAAATGTTCCAAAAAATACCGGTAAATATTATTATTGTATTTGACAAACTTACTAATACACTATACTTTGTAGGCTCGAAAAAAATAAAATTGGGCCAAGCGGATGTACTCCATCTACTTGGCAGCACTATAATAGGATCAACGCGTTCTTGGGATCCTTTCGTGTTCATAATATGGAACATAATACTTTGGACAACCACAGTACGTTAAATGAAATATATCTTAACAATATTATAATAATTGGCCTTCATTTGCAGACATTGAGGAATACTTTTTAGAGAACATCGAGGTCGACCCTGACGGATCCAACTGCAGCTCAAGCATACAATCTACGGTCAGTGCGCCCCCACCGAAGCGGACGAAACAGGACGCACAGACAGAGCTGCTGAGGATGAAGAAAGCACAAGCTGATCTTTTCCATCAAATGGTGACGAGCCAGGAATCGTATCAATCCCAGATGCTCAATTTTTAATCTGAAATGCTCCAATTTCTTCGGGACAAGGAGGCAAAAAAATAAAAATATAGAAAAGTAATTTTAAAATGTATTTTATTTGTTTAAGCAATTTTTTGCAATGGCAGATTTTATTACTTCTTCAGACTGATTAAAGTCAGCAGATGTGTTGCTTCGATCGGGCTGTTCAGGTTGCTCACTTGAATTCAGCAGAACCCAATTCTCATTAATGGAGCTGTTGTGAACATTTAAAATATTGTGGAGTATGCAGCAGGTCATTATTATGGCGTTATTGTTCCTTACGTGGCTATCAAGGCCTTTGCCAATGAATCTAAAGCGTGCCTTTAAATGGCCAAAGTCATTTTCCACAACCCTCCTAGCTTTAGAAAGGTTGTAGTTAAAAGTCCGCTGTTCCAATGAAGCGGATGTGGAGAATGGGTATGGCTTCATAAGTTTTTTGGAAAACCTGAAAGCCGAGTCCCCGATCAGCATTGCTGGGACCGACACTCCAGAAATTTCCTTCGATTTTTCCTCCAATAATGACGCTTCGATCCGTTGTGCAAGGCTCGGCTTTTGATAAATTGTCGAATCGTTGCACCTTCCTGGAGAGCCAATGTTCACATACGTAAATCTATATCTGAAGTAAATTGTAATGAAATACATTTGGAAGACTATGAACCACTTAATAGACTTAATATATCTTACCTTTAATCCACTAGGGCAAACAAAACTGTTGAGTACCAGCCTTTATAATTATGGAAGTCGACTGCCTCATCTGCTGGTGCCTTTATTTTTATATGACATCCATCTAGAATAAAAATGCAGTGTATATACCAATTCACATATAATACATAATGAAAATATTGATTGATCTTTTACCAATGGCCCCTAGGCACTGGGGAAATCCAATTGCTTCAAAGCCCTGGACGCATTCATCAACTTTTTCTGATGTCAAATAATCCGCAGACATATATTCGTCAGAAAATTGGGTAATCACAGCAGCGCAAAATGCATGCAGAATTTTGCAGACTCTGTTGGCTGCCACTCCGAAGAGCCTACAAACTACTCGGTATTCAGAGGAAGACCCCAAGGTGTAGAGGGCAATTGCAATTCGCTTCTCCAACGGAATTGCATCGCGCCAGTTGGTGTCTTTCTTTCGAAGAACGTCAAGCCGGCTTACCAATAAACAGAAGGTGGACTTCTCCATCCTGAAACTTTCTTTGAAGAACTCCTCGTTGTTCTCCAGAACATCCTTCCCCCAAAAAGTGCCGTACCGCTTCTAAAACACATAAAACATAGTCTTGTACATACAATTTTACTTGGATTATAATTTACTTACAACCGTCCACACACTTCTTGGCATAGTTTCATTAAAATAATTCAGCATTGCAATATATTCTTCCTCAACGTATTCCTAATTTTCGACCAACGCCACCATCAATTTTTGCATAAATATTTGTTGCTGTTGAAGCGCAGTCGAAACCATAAATAAATGTTCCATATTTGTTGGTTATTTTCACAAAAATGTAGAGCACAAATTTTTTGTTTATTATTGTCAGCTGTTTTTTCGGTGGATGGGGGATGGTGAATGGTGGCCTGTGGGAATCGAGGTTTCACATCTGTCAAAAAATACCACCGTTCCCCGCTAATGCACTGTGTGGGAAGAGGCTATAAGGTATCGTTTGTAACAGACTATTTACACTACAGTGAGTTACCTATCGATAACCGAGGAAACTCAATAACTCAGAACTGGTGTCTACACTACACAAAAGTTGAGTTATTGAGTTATTGAGTTTTGGCTTGCTGGCAAACACGAGCGTGCGTTGTTTTGTTTAAATTATTAAATTACGCAAATATGAACTTCGAGGAAACATTTATGTTGTATTCGGCGCAGCTAGAAGCAGCGATGGTGTGATGTATTGATTTGGCGATAATGTGTGCACAAACTGTGGATTATTTGGATAACATTTTAAAGACACGCATTTGGACCCTGGTAAGAAATTGGCATTTCATTTTCAAGTGCTTGTATTTTATAATAATATTGAATTATAATAGCCGCGATATGGATCATTTTGGGAGGAGGACGTTGCGAAGAACTCTGATGCCTTTTTTAAGGAAAATTTCCGCATGGAAAGGCGTGCGTTCAACATACTTGATGGACTGTTGCCCAAACTCCAAAAGAAAGACACTTATTTTCGACTGACAATCCCTCTGTAGAAGAGAATAGCCATTGCCTAGGATCCTCTGCGGAATATCATACTGTAGTGTGTCTATTTGCTGTGTCAAACGCCATTTCATGAACATATATATAAATATAAATTGAAAAAAGTACAATTTTGTTTCATTTATTTGCTTATTTATTTTTAAAAATGTGCCAAAAGTCCAGGAATGCCTGTAAGGCCTTAAGTGACCAAACAAATCTCGTATCTAGGGATAAAATTGTATTAAAAGCATTGTTTTTAGGAAATATTTGTTTGTTTACCTTTTTTCTCCATAATCACATTTGTTTTTTGTTGTTTTTTTAGTGGTGATATTTCCACGATAGGCAGATCTGGGTTGAAATATTCGGAAAATCGGAAAACTCGATTGAAACTCAACCTAAACTCAACTTTTTTGCCACCTCTAGGGCCCCTATGCTGCCCCATGTAAATGAAACTCGAGTTTTGCCCGAAACTCAATAACTCAACTGTAGTGTAAACAGGCTATAAGAATCAATGCATAAACGGCTAAGGTGGAGTTAGACCAAACCTTCGAATGCAGCATTTTTTCGTTCTTAATCATCTCAAATGCGATTTTACCGTTATAAACTGTCACAAACACAGATTTTTAAAATTTTTTTTTTAAATATCGGGTATATTTAGGTTATTGGAATTTAACGGTGAAATGCAACCGGATGTAAAAATAAGAAGCACCAACTCTGAAAAAAACACACAAAAAAATGCCAGATTTCAAAAATGTTTGTAGAAAGATCATTCGTTGGGGACTGGGACTGTAAGAGAAGAATGGCAGAAAAAAAAAAAATCGAGAGAGAGTTTTTGGGGGCTTACGGGTTGAACCCTCTGCTGCCGTTGGGACCAGTGCACTTGAAGGTTAGGTAGCGTTTTTTTCACCTTTTCTTCTTGTTTTAAATAATCGTTTAATTTGCTTTTTGGGGGGTTTCGATACTGCTGGGACTATACCCTGCTCTCCTCCGCTCGCCGGATCACTCTCACTACTAGCATAAACCGAAATTGTTTATTTATTGTTTTCTGCACTTTTCACTCGTATGCCACAAGTACTTAATCCCAAGTGTGGGAGATCGCCGCACTTTCGGGAACGAACGAATTTCGGGCCTGAACGTGCAACTTAACGGGCCATACGATTACAATACGTAGTGACGTAACAGTGTCTTTAGACACTTATTAAATTACTCACATTAGCAGAAAAAACGAACGGCTTTTACATCATTTGAGTATTTTTCGGCAGTTAATAACAAACACACCAACTTCGTGTAAAAGCTTTGAAGACTCTCATAAGCTTTTAACGGGGATTTTTATGTTCATGTGCACAGAACCTGTGTTCTTTCGCGCGTACAATTTTGCCTGTTGCTTGTTGTGTTTCTTTTTGCAAATAAACTTAAATATTTAAAATCGATCCAGCTCATAATTTTCTTCGTGAAAGGTATGTTTATTTACTATTTAATGCAAGTTACATGTACGTAAATATAGAAAAGATGTGCGTTGTAGCAGATGAAGAGTGATAAGTGGTAGAAGCTCTGGACACTGCATTAGAGGATGCTTAAACCGTATCATTTAGTAACAATAATGTTGAATTTGAGGGATCTGAGTCTACCCGGAAAACCGTTAAAAGCCCTCGATCGCCATTGCCAACTATTGAAGATTCAGCATGCATATCTTCGCCATCTTCTAGTGGCTTCAATGGTTTTGGTAAATAAACATATTTGCGATATGTTATATAAGTGACTAATTCATTTGTGTATAGGTATTGAATCAATAACAAAGGAGTCGACTAAGATTATGTGGCGACAGCAACGTATGAAGTTTCATGTCAACAACATACATACCCTTTCGACGAGATTCTTCGCTGCCAGCAGAAATAATGGAGCTCAAAATCCCATTATAACTATTTTGCTATATTTTTCAGAAATCATGAATATGATCATCGAGAAAACCATGCGAGCATCTTTAACTTAAAATATAACAAATAAGTTTAAAATTAACAAGTATAATATCCACCAATACATCCATATTTTGATGTATATGTCCATTTATCGTTACCAGAATCTTAAAAGCTGCTGGGGAGCAAACGCGTTTTGATCTATAAAAGCATCCATGACTCGCCTTTGTGTTGTAGCAGAACTTGTGTGTAGAACTTTTTCATGTGCGCGGCATTGTGACATTATGTACTGCTCTATTAATCCAAGTAGAGTGCGGGCGCTCATGAAAAAGTTGTGCTACATTAATATTTTGGATTAATTCAAGGCTTTTTCGATTTGATTTATGTGGTTGACTGTTCAAGTTTTATCTTAAATCTACAGACTTCCAGCACCTCAGCAATATTCTCTTCACGTGATCAAAACAAGGCAAAAACAGGATTTTCAGAAATTTTGAGTTCACTTTTATTCAAACTTTCGACGTGATGGAAACTTTTGGAGGTTAGATTCGTGTTCAGCAATAAAAATCCTATGAGAATATCTTTGTCCAATCTTTGAATCAATTTCCGCGTCGACCAGTGTTATTTAAGAATATAACGCTCATATAACCTAATGGATGGACTCATGAGCCGCTATCATATCATTTTACCACTTGATTGACTTGGCAGCAACAAACGCAAATATTTTATACAGGCGTATAAAAAAGTAGGAGAAGAGGAGAACAGGAGCAAAGACAAATTGGTCGAACTACCAGATTTTCGCGAATCGATTGCTGCAGGTCTGCTGGCATTTCAAACCAGGCCGTCCAATCAGTGCTTACAACAATCGATCTTCACAAGGTCGGACAATCCAGTCTCCATCCTCTCAGTTAGTTAGGACGAAATAGTCACCATCCTCTTAGACAGAGCGGACAATGGTGTCTCCACTCTCTTAGCGACCTTCAAAGCTTGAGCTCAAACTAGGAGACGAATCTAATCATTCAACATCGGACTTGCGGTTTGACCAGCTAAACCATTTTCCGATATAGTGGGGTCGAGACAGTGGAAGAAGATGGTGCAGGCACTGTAAAACTTCGCAAACGCAATGCATTTGCACAAAATGCAATCGCAAAATGCCGCATTGCCAACAAAAAATGTATTTCATAAAAATGTATATATTTCATAAAGCGAAATAAAATTTAATTTCGTAAGCGGTGGCTTGATTAAAATTTGTAGCAAACATTGTAAGGGTTTCAAAGTCTCTGCAGAGCATGTTCACATGGCCTGTGAACACATAGCGCAATACCCTGTGATCGGATTGGGCAAAATTGTATATTATATACCCTGATTGTGACACTCAGTATGTGTGAAGACCAATAAACACAAAGGCGGATTAATTATGGTATGGGGCTGCCATGGTGCATGCCTTACAGCGATTATTATCATCTTGGGTACATTCTTCTTCGACAGGAAACAAATTTTTACATGATTCTTTTGGACTTTGGATTGTAAGATATTAATATTACTCTTAGTCTAGAAGTGGTTACCTTCATAGAATATTTTTTTTTAATTACTAGAATATTTAAATGGGGCTTGTCTCACCATTCTCAGCCTATTTTCCTATAGACTTTTTGATATTTTTAATTTTTGTCGAGGTGTTTCGTCTGGAGTCTTATCTTATATTGCAATATCCATCATTACCTTCGAACACTTTAATGCTGTTCAACATGGAACAGCACAAATTTTGCAAAATTTTGTTGTAGCCTTCGTCTGCGGAGAGCTGAACAGGAGCAGAACAGATGCTCCACCGTTTCCTCATCTCTACAGCTTCGAAAGTCTTAAGGAGTGCCTTATGTTTAGCTGTTCGGAGAAGATTCCTCCTCCGACCTTGTTGTCCAGCTTCAATCCATCTGTGAAGATTTTAATGGCCCCTTTTGGGCCTGGAGGTCCCTCGAGCCATTCGTCTCTGTGATGGATGATTACATTGAAAGGCATTTCTGTGTATTCCCTTGGAACGCAGTAGTCCGTTTTCGTGGGGACGATACTGCTATTCAGTATTGATGAGTGACCTATGTGCTGTGGTGCCCATTGGTTGGAGTCTTTCCGACGTATTGCTGCCATTTCTGCGCGCTCCTTTCCTGCAAGGTCAAGGCTATGGAGGCATAGAATGGCATTTAACGCATCATTCGGAGTGGTGCGGAGAGCTCCACTGTTGCTGCGGTTCATTGAACTTCGCCAGTTGTTTGGTGATCGTCCTCTTTGATAGGGCCGGCCACCACACTGTATACACACTCCATAGAGTAGTATTGGTCTAACTATTGCTAGATATATCCATTGGACTATACTTGGGTTCATGCCCCATTTTAAGCCAATAGCGTTTTTGCAAGTGTAGAGGGCTAATGTGGCTTTTTTCACTCTGTCTTTTATTTTCAGGTTCCATTTAAGCTTTTAGTTCCCTAAGTAACTAGCACTGTCGCTAAAAGAGATCCTGCATCCATTTAGTGTTGGTGGATTGAGAGGCGGAACCTTGTATTTGTTTGTAAATAATACAAGTTCCGTTTTCGAGGAATTAACACCCAGTCCTCGAGATTCTGTCCATTCTGACAGTCTCGCGAGCATTACGGTCATTAAATCGCAGAGTATTTGAGGGTATTTTTCCGAAAAGATCCCAACGTCATCCGCGTATGCCACAACTTTACTTGCTTGTTTTTGCTCATGTGCGACACTTTTTATTTTATTGCAGTTAACCTAGAGTTTAGTCACTCAGCAATGCTTGAAAAATGGACTGAAGGTGGGCGGAAAACTAGTGCTGTATCTGATTGGATTTTCCTACAAATAAATAGTACGCCAAGTCCCTCGAAGAAACAGCAAATTATGAAGCACATTAGCAATTACACGAGTTACAGTAATAGGTATTTACCCAAATGCAATAGGCTCCTTTCCAGATTGAAAGTCGAGCACAAAATGTGGATTTCTTCCACAAACAGCAAAACTAGTGTATGGCTATTATATATTTAATTCAAATAAAATTCGCAAATTATTTATAAAAATCATTAATTCTTGGGAAAAATAATGCATGGCGGATTTGAGCGAGGCCAACTGCAAATGCTGTGCTGACTTAGAAAGGCAAACGAAGACTCTGTTGTGAGAGCGGCTTTTTATACCCTGTACTCGAAGAGTAAAGGGGTGTATAAGATTTTTTGAAAAAATGGATATGTGTAACACCCAGAAGGAAGCGTTTCCGACCCATATATATATTCTTGATCAGCATCAGTAGCCGAGTCGATATAGCTATGTCCGTCTGTCTGTCCTTCCGTCCGTCTGTCCAGTTGCCCGTCTGTCCAGTTGTCCGTCTGTCCGTCTTCATGAGCGCCTATATCTAAGAGAGCTAGAGCAACCAAACCTTGCATCCAGACTCCTGTCATATCTCCATTTTTTCATCGGTTTTTCTTGTCCTCCACTTTACTTGTGCTCCACTACTCACAAATTCACCTTGATTTATTTGATAAAATTTTCACAAAAAACACAAAAATGAATAAACTAAGGACCGGCAACTAAACCGTGTTTAAAGTTTATAAAAATTTACAAATCTACAACTTTATAGTCGATATTAATAATAACACAAAGCGCAGTGCGGTATAATTAAACAAAAACAACAATCAGTTGAGTGAGACTTCAACAACAGCTGAAAAGTCGCGGACCCAACAGAACAATCTACCGCAATGTCGCTAAGCTGTCACACAGAAGTCACTCACTTACACCACTCAACAAAACTTTTGTTTCACCAAGAAAAACTATGTCTTCTGCTAGTAAGCGCGTAAGGGAGAACTCTTCTGGCGAGCTGAAGGCGACCAAGGGAGTGGATGCTGTCCTAGTCAACCAGATCATCAGCCGCAAATTTGATGAGCAGGCTGAGAAGCAACCTTGAAGGAATCGGAGGCCCGCATGCTGGCCGTAATAAACGAGCGTCTGGACGGCATGAGCGACGAAATCGGACTCCTGATGAAGCGGCTACAGAAGTTGGAGCAGACCGTGGAAGATATCGATGGGCTCAAATCCCAGGTATGCGCATTGGAGGCCAAGCTCTCAGCAAAAGCACGTGCAAGTGTGGCTAATGACCTTCAGCTACACGGCGTGCCGGTCACGGAGGGTGAATCACTCAAAGCAATGTTTAATTCGCTGTGCTTTGCCTTGGGAATAGCACCAGCCCCGAAATTGAGTGAAATTTTTAGGGTCAGACAAGCAAAAACTGCTCGCACTGTCGCTGACCACACAATAATAATTAAATTTAGCAACGCAACTGATAAAATAACTCTCGTTCGAGCGGCAGGCGAGTTTAGGAGGGCGACAAAACAACAACTAAGCCTGCAGTTGCTTGGCCTTGAATCTACTGCTGAAATCTTCTTGAACGAGCAGCTTACAAGACAGAAGGATATGCCATATTTAGAGAGGCAATAAAATTGAAGAAGCAAAAGCTTCTAACAGCAGTTTTCAGCCGTCGCGCAGAGGTTTTTGTAAAACAGAGCGAGAGAAGAGAGGTGATCTGCGTGGATAGCTTTCAAAAGTTTTCACAACTGCAGAGCGCGTGGGCCGTCGAGAGCGCGCCGGAGTCAACGGCTGGATAGCTTCTCTATCAAATGCTTAGTATTTATATATTTTAGGTGTAATACATGTCTCTTAAGTGTAATGATTATTCTCTTAGTTCTCTTAGTAATAATCTTTTGTATATTAAGTGCGCAAATGTGCATACAAATGTACATATGTACATGCATATATACATACATGTTATATATCAACTGAAAGGTATTAATGAGTAAATCTATATATGATCTGTCTCCTTCGGTTCAAAGGATATTTCAATTCAATTTTTATTTTCAATTTTAAAATAAAAATTGAAAAATAATTTTTATTTTCAATTTTTATTATAAAAATTGAAAATAAAAGTTATGAATTGATTTTTATTATTTAAATTAATTATAATAATTATTTTTTATTTTTATTATATAAATAAATTTTAATAATTAAAAAATAATTTTAAGCAAAAAAATTGCAAATAAAAGTTTATCCTGTTTTTGAATTTTCCGTGCGAAAATAACATATGTCCATTTTCCCCTTCCTTTTGGGAGGCTTTTTTGTGCCTCAATTTTTTTGAACCCATAACTCTTATTTACGGTCCCTGATAGTAACAAACAGACCATCCAATACAGAGACTTTAAAAACATTGACTATACTAGTTTAATTGAAGATTGCTGTCTTTGCGATTGGAACATCATATATTCCTTTCCGATGGTTGACACCCAACTAAATTTAATAAACTCTAAAATCGGCTATCTGTACAATAATTTTATACCATTAATAACTAGAACTGTAAAGCCAGTCATCGCGTCTTGGTTTAGTAGTATAATTAAAAGTGCAATTAAAACGAGAAATGAGGCCTATGAGAAGTGGAAACGCTATAAAACGGAAAGTTGTAATCTTATTTTAAAAGCAGCCGACGTAGTGTTAATACTTTGATATCAAATGCCAAGAGAAACTACTACAGTAAAAAAATCACTAGTGCAATAAACACAAGACAAACTTGGAAAACATTAAATACCTTAGGGATAGGCAAAACTAAATCAGAGATAAATAAAGACCTCGATGTTAATGCTTTAAATCAGCCATTTTTAAACTTAAATATTCCTGTTGGCTCGTGCAATCCATATATTAGTTCTGTCACGTCTATGAATGTTACTATGTTTGAGTTTTCCTGTGTGAGTGAGTGTGAAGTCTTAGAAGCCATGCTTAAAATTAAATCCGACGCCATCGGGCTGGACGAAATCGATCCCAAATTCTTAAAACTATTGCTACCCATAATTATTCGGCACATTACAAATGTAATCAATACTGCAATAACCTCTTCGACTTCCGCAGATCAGAGGGAAGAAGCAAAAATAGTACCGATACCCAAGACGAATAACGACTATAGACCAATCTCTATACTGCCATATCTCTCTAAAACCTTCGAAAATATAATGGAGAAACAAATCAAAAACGGGTTCAGAAAAGGTAGAAGCTGCACGACAGCAATAATTAAAATAGTCGAGGACATTAGAACAAAAATGGACAATAGTGAAGTAACCTTTTTGACGCTACTAGACTTTAGTAAGGCTTTTGATACGGTCAACCATGAGATTCTCATTACCAAGTTAATAAAATTATATAATTTTTCCACTACTGCAATTAAATTGATGACCTCTTACTTAACTAATAGAAAACAAGCAGTAATTACAAATAAGTCTAGATCTAATGTTCTAGGCAATTTAAGTGGTGTTCCTCAGGGATCGGTACTAGGCCCGTTGTTGTTTACCATGTATGTTGATGATCTGCCTAAAGTCCTATCTACGTGTGATGTCCATATGTACGCTGATGATGTGCAAATGTATGTGAGTCGTCCTCTTAGTCAAATAAATGAATGTATTAGATTAAGCAATTATGAACTGTCCTGCGTGTCAAAGTGGGAAAGTAATAATGGTTTATGTCTAAATCCTTCTAAGTCTAAATGTATAGTTATCTACAAAAAGTACCTGAACACGGACAATTTAAGTAAACTTGTAATTGACAATGCAGAAATCAGTTATGGATATAAGGCAGATAACCTAGGCATTACAATTAATAACACTCTCTCCTGAAGACACCACAAACAAAGCTGTAGGAGAGACGTATGGTGTCCTACGCCAACTGTCTTTGGCACAACCATTTTTGTCAGTCAATATTAGAATGACGGTTGCAAAAGCATTAATTATCCCAGTTCTAATGTATGGTATAGACATTTTTTGTAAGTGTGACGCCGCCAGCCAGCGAAAGATGAAATTAGCGTTCAACAGCATAGCTAGATTCGTGTTTTCACTAGGTCGTACAGATCACGTTACTAGTTCTGCTTATAGAATTTTTGACTTGGACATAAATAACTGGACGAATTATAAAATTTTAATACAGCTTAAAAAAATTTTGTTCACTAAGACTACAGATTACCTATTTGAGAAGTTGCGTTTTAATCTGTCGCAGAGGACCAATAATATTGCTTGCTTTAGAACCAAACTTTTTTGTTCGAATAGACACTTCTTTATCTGGGCTGTCCGACTTTGGAATCAGTTACCACCCTATTTAAAAACATTAGAAGCGCACCACTGTTTAACAATAAATTAAAAAGTTATTTAAAAAATCAAAATATTACTATCTGAGCACCAATATGCATATATTACAAAATTTTACATTTATTTATAAGAATAATGTTTTAAATGTTTTAAATTATCTGTTTTTTTAATGTGACTTGTTAGTATTTCAAACTTTAAAATATAATTTTAGTTTTTAAAGTCAAGTTTCTTAAAGTTAAGTTTAACTGTTTGTCACCTAAAATCGATTGTGACTAGTGCATTAATTTAAAAGTGTATAACTTGTAGCACTAAAAATATTTAAATAATATTTAAAAAAATAATTTCACACTGTTACAAGTGTATTTCAAAATTTCGCCCCGCTCCTTTCTGCCCACACAAAGAACAAAAATCTGTGGCATGAAAAAAATTCGAAGATACGAGAAAACTAAAAACGCTGAATCATAGAAAATATCCATATCTTTCAGAGTGTTGAATCTGGATCAGATCGGATTTTTAATATAACCACAATGCCCGTTCTCATTTTTTGACGCCTAGATCTCAAAGACTATAAGAGCTAGATCAACCAAGCTTTCTATCCAAGCTCCTGTGATATCAAACCGAGACGAGTTTGTTTCAAAATTTGGCCCCGCCCCCTTCCGCCCACACAAATATGTGGCATGCACAATTTTAAAGATACGAGAAAATTAAAAACGCAGAATCATAGAGAATGATCACATCTATCAAAATATTGAAACTGTATCAGATCGGATCATAAATATAGCCACAATGAAGAAAACCATTTCGAAATTCATCGTTCCCTCTCGCTCTCTCTCTCTCACACACCTGGGTGGGCACTATGCCCGTTCGTTGAGATGAGCGCCTAGATCTCAATTTATAAGATACGAGAAAACCAAATGCATATCTATCAGGGCTTTGAATCTGCATTAAGTCGGATTATTTTTATAGCCAGAAGAAACAAATGTAATTTCAGTGGCCTTCCAAGCGCTTACTCATTTTCTCTCTCTCTCGCACACATCTCCAAGAGTCGTAGTTAACACGTATGTAGATGTAGAAATGTAGAGAAGACAGATATAAAAAACAAATGTAAACAAAAATGGAAAGAGTTCGACTTTATTTTTGTCTATAAATTTCCTTTTTTGGCAATTATTCAATTTTTTGCGAACATACAATAAATTACGTAAATCGTAGGCTCACATATATACTGACTGAGTACCGGATATAAGACTCACAACGTTCCCTCTCGTTTTTATTATTATTATTATTACATTATTATTATACCACTCAACAATGAAATCGAGATTATTCAGGTACGCTCCTGTTTTCACTTTCACAAAAATATTTACTCTTGAAAAAACATAAATTTGAGCTCCCGCGTTCACAACAGATTTTGTACTTTTAAAAACGGAATATATTTTCTCTGCAAAATTAAAAGTAAACGGTTTTTTTTACAAGAAAACGAAACTTAATTGTAAAAGGAAAAAATAGATTCATCATTAAGATGAATTTGACACCATTACCAGGACATTTTAACTTGTGTATTCTTTTGTATTTTTTTGTAACCCAACATCAAATTTGATTTGAAAAAAATGGGTCAGGGCGAATACACTTTTCGTATTCGTGGTAACAGTTGACGCAGCCAGATTCGTTCATCTGGAACTGGCAAAAAATAAAATTTTGCGCATAACAGCACAAATAATATCAAATAACAGCTCAGACAGTGCTCACAACATGCGCGTAACAGAAATGCTGGGTAAGGACTCTTGCTTCCCGCCACATATTATTCAAAAATCAATTTGCGTGCTGCTTCTTACAGTTCGTCATACATGTTAAATACACAGGTGTTTCATCTTAGATGTCTTGATCTTCTTAAATCGCGGACTTTCTGCTTCAAAACAAATAATTGAAAAATATCACATTGTATTGTTAGGAAACCACCAGGCTAGCTGATTTTGTTTATCAGAAATTATGATAAAATTAGACATATCGATAATAAGAATTTGTGTCAGCGTGAGCTCTTCACAATGAAACGGAAGCGTTTTGGTTGAAAAAGTACAACGCAAAAGTAAGTTATACCCGGAACTTGCCTGATTGTCATCTATCAGAACCAAAAAAGTCACATGTTGGTTCGTCTGCAAATATTACGTCATCCTAAGAGGAAATCGGACGAGTTACATGTATATGCTCCTTTGAAAACTTTAGACGAGCACCACTTCTTATAAATGGCTTCTTTGGTGAAACTCAACCATTTAAGTTATGAAAATGCAACACACGGCGCACTGTATCAGCACTAAACTTCTGCAACGTGCATAGGAGAAGACCACAGGGCAGCGCAGTCATCACACGCACAGTGTGAAAACTTCGTGAGGTTTCGACCCTATGCATATGGCCTTGTTATTCTGCTCGGCTTCCGCAGCGGCAGAGAAAAAGCATCGTCTGGCCTCCGGCCTAGGCAAAATCGGTTTCATAACGACGTAGATAGCCCCGTCATTCGGCGGCACCCCTCGGTCGGTTGTGGGGGAAGAGGGCTGCGTTCCAGCCTGGGATTCGCACGTAATAGCATTCGGCTGGTGTTCCATGGGCCAGTTGATGGTGCAGTCATTGCACGTCAACGTCCAAACAAATAATCATAATAGTTTGCGTTCAGAAGACGTATGATGAATCAGTATAGAATAGTATAGAATCAGTACAGAAAACCTTTTTAATTTTCGCTCTATGCGGCCTCAACTGGGATGCAAGTGTTAGATTACCGTCTCACCCCAATAGATTGCCTTTAATAAACCTTCCATCCTTAGTTAACCGTAGAAAGATGCTCGGTGTGATTTTTGTGCACAACTTGATCAAGGGTGACGTATATAGCCCTGACTTGTTGAGCCGCATAAACTTCACTTTTTCTATTAGAAACACTATAAACTATATACCGTTGTTCCTTCTGATTTGTAGATCGAAATATTCCTTGCATGAACCTTTTAGAGTTTTATGCTCGGACTATAATTCCCTCTACCATATCATATCTACAATTAATTATCTTCCTCTTCTTAAATCACTATTACTCACATACCTTTCTCGTAGTTAGAAATTGTAAGTTGAGTACGATAGTTTTAGTTCATGCTTAGTTCCTTTAGTAAGATTAGTTCTAATTTTCATCGAATATTAGTCTAACATCTATCTTTCCTGCATGATCGCGATCGGTTCGGTTAACGAGTCGCTCGTTATGTGGCAGCGCCCCTCGGTCGTTTGGGTGGGAGGAGGGCTGCGTTTCGGCCTGGGATTCGTGCGTAACAGCATTCGGCTGGTGTCCAATGGGCCACTTGATGGTGCAGTCATTGCACGTCAACGTCCAAACAAATAATCATAATAGTTTGCGTTCAGAAGACGTATGATGAAGACTACGCTGCGCAACTTCATGATTTTGTATGCGCAAACTGAATTGACACTGAGAGAAATTTTCAACATAATGTGGGAAGATGACTTTCCTTTTAGAAAATATGGCGCAATGCTTGATTTGCCAGCATGTTAAAACTCGATGTGCACTATCTTTTGTTGAGAGGCACTAAAATATTATGCATTCCCGGTACAAGAGACTTATTGCAATAGAATTGGACTTGGTAATAAATACGAGTGAATGAACGAATATTTTTTTGCTTATTGCCTAAATAAAATTGTTTTTCTGATTTTTAGTTGGTTCTGATGCTTTTTATATCCGGTACTCGAAGAGTAAAAGGGTATATTAGATTTGTGCTAAAAGTGGATGTGTGTAACACCCAGAAGGAAGCCTTTACGACCCCATAAAGTATATATAAGTTAACACATAAAAGATAACATATAAGAAATTAAGCTTGAATGTTCATGTGCCACCCTAACGTAGCGCATAAGAAATATGAATAATCATGTGCCGCCGTAACGTATCCAAGTCTGATACCCAAAACGCTGATGCAGCAAATGTCACCGTACCCGGCGGCTCCCTAATTCCATTGGCCGCCAGCGGTCGCATGATTCTGGCGCATGTTGCATGGTCAGCATTTCCTGTTTATGCGCGGCCGGCTCGCCGGCTATGTTTCGGTTAGGTTCAGAATTAAGTTTCAGTTTAAGATTTGACAAATAAACGAACGGATCGTTCATACTTACTCCGACACCAGTCGTAAAACCTTTATTAACTTAATTATATCGTTGAGCCTTAAGGGCCAACGAAATAGAGGGCAGTCACCCTCTCAACATAATCTTCAATAGAAGACCTAGTTGCCGAACGGCAACCACCGCCCCCCGCTACAAGAGCGGGTCACGGGAATCCGATCGCTGCCGCCGGAGCCAACGCAACGGAGTCTAAGCTCGGAGCAACACCACCTCAATCCACCGCCCACCGCTACCAGAGCGGGTCACGGGAACCTGATCGCTGCCGCCGGAGCCTACGCAACGGAGACCGCAGCTCGGACCAACATAGTTTAAAGATAATTGGCGCCCAACGGGATTTAGGATCCACGTCCCCAAGAAAAAATAAAATGTAAGTGATTGTTCGGAAAAAATAAAGCTTGTTAAAGAATTTCCCCTTCGCTGATCGCTCATGAGTTGGGACTATAGATATAAGGTTGAATACGACAGTGAAGATAGCCTAGACTTATCGTACCAGGCCCCAGTCAGAACTAAACAGTCAGTACAGAATCAATTAGAAATGGATCCAGACATGATAAAGGCGTTAATAGAAGGCGCAATGAAGAACGCCCTCGTCGAACAGGAACGACGACTGAGTGCAGAATTTGGCAGGGAACTCGAAATAGTGAGAAATAGTGTGAGCGCTTTAACTGTAAGTGCCCCTCAGGTGGAAACCTATAAGAGAGTGATCATTGACCATAATATAAAATGTGAAGTGAAACTAGATATCGTGAAATCAGGACCAACTTTCAACGGGAATCATGAGGAGTATGTGTCTTGGAGACAATCTGCTCTAGATGCGTACGAAGTTTTCAAAAACTACGCTGGTAGTCAGGCACACTACGAGGCTGTGGCCATCATAAAAAATAAAATCTGTGGAACAGCTCGAGCATTGCTCACATCGCACAACATGGTGCTCAATTTTGATGCAATCATAGCCAGACTTGATTGCACATATGCGGCCAAAACATCCCTACGCGTGTTACGTCAACACTTGGAAATGGTTAGGCAGGGTGAAACCGATCTAATGGAATATTATGACGAGGTTGAGAGAAAGCTCACGCTCGTCACTAACAAAGTGGTCATGAGGAGGCAGCTACCATTCTCAACGAGGAAATTAGGAATGATGCTTTACACGCATTCATAGCGGGCCTCAAGAGGCCACTAAAATCGTTAGTTCTCCCTGCACAGCCCAAGGATTTGCCATCCGCCCTAGCTCTAGCTCGCGAGGCCGAAAATAGCATTGAGAGAAGCGCATTTGCCGCTACGTACGCAAGGGCGATCGAGGAAAAAAACCATTCAAGTGACGGCAATAGACAGGGTCATCGGGCCCAGGACAGGCAAGGTAGAGGTCAGGAAAGGAACCCACATTTTGTGGGAAAAAGTAGTCAAAATAGGCAGCAACAGAGCGACCCTTGGCCAAAGCCAAACGATAAAGAGGCCCCACAGCAAAACCAAGTGCAGCCTATGGAAGTTGACCCATCAACGTCCAGGTTTAGGCAACAGACCAATTGGGGGAAACCACAGAGCGACGTCACACAAGGCGAAGCACAGAAAAGGCGGAACACGTCAGATCGTATATCGGGGCAAAGACGCCAACGAGTAAATAACATAGTACAGCAGGCCCCTAACCAAGGGGAACAATAATATGCAAGCTTAGCCGAGGCCGCGGTTGCGGAAATTGACGAAGAAAGTGACTCGGCTAGCGGCAACGACCTGCTGAATTTTTTAGGGAGCGCTCCCAATTGCCGTTCGTCGAGCGACAATTGGCTGGCAGAACAATACAAATTATAATCGACACTGGTGCGGCTAAAAATTACGTAAAGCCCGTAAAGGAGCTAAAAAACGTAACTTCGGCCGATACCCCCTTCACCGTGAGCTCAATACATGGCTCCAGTGAAATAAAAAACAAGTGCCTAATGCAGATTTTCGGGCTTAACGGCCCATTTTTTTTTGTTAGATACGCTAAGTACGTTTGATGCCATTATAGGTTCCGATTTGCTAACGCGAGCGGGAGCGGCATTGAACCTGCGCAGCAGAACAATCAGATACGGAAACGTAACTGAACAACTTAGGTTCCACGACTGTGACAATGTAAATTTCACCAAAGTCGATGACCTGGTGGTCCTAGGCTCGGTAAAATCCGAGTTTAAAAAGATGATACTGAAGAGAATTAAAGTTTTTTCGACCTCTAACGAGGCGCTTCCCTTTAACACCTCGGTTGTCGCCACCATCCGAACTGAGAATGACGAACCAGTCTACTCGAAATTATACCCCTACCCTATGGGAGCAGCAGTCTTCGTAAACAAAGAAGTCAAAGAACTGCTGAAGGACGGCATAATAAGACCATCTAGGTCGCCATACAACAGCCCAATTTGGGTTGTAGACAAAAAGAAATCTGACGCCAACGGCAACAGGAAAAAACGGCTGGTAATCGACTTCAGGAAACTGAACGAGCGAACAATCGCCGATCGATACCCTATGCCAAGCATACCCATGATTCTAGCGAACTTGGGAAAAGCAAGATTTTTTACTACCCTAGATCTAAAATCAGGGTACCACCAGATATACATGGCGGAAAAAGACCGTGAAAATATGTTATGTCTATGTAGATGATGTCATCCTTTTTTCCGAAAACGAAAATGAACACGTTAAACACATCGACACTGTGCTAGAACGACTCTGCGATGCAGACATGCGAGTGGCCCCAGAAAAGACAAAGTTCTTCAAAGAAAGCGTAGAGTTCTTAGGCTTCATAGTTACCAGGGGTGGAGCCAAGACCGACCCAGAAAAAGTAAGGGCAATAAAGGAATACACTGAACCCAAAACAAACTTCAGCCTCAGGTCCTTCCTCGGGCTGGAGACCTATTACAGGAGCTTCGTTAGAGATTTCGCGACAATAGCGAGACCCTTAACCGCATTACTCAAAGGAGAAAATGGCACAGTCAGCAAACACATGTCCAAGAAAGTTGCAGTTCAGTTCGGCGAAACGCAACGCAACGCATTCGACCGTCTGCGAAATATTTTGGCGTCAGAAGACGTCATACTTACCTACCCAGATTTCAAACTACCTTTCGATCTAACTACCGATGCCTCATCAAGCGGCATTGGGCGGTCCTGTCCCAAAACGGCAGGCCAATCATAATGATATCGCGCACACTTAAAGATTGCGAATTAAACTACGCCACAAACGAAAGGTAGTTGTGGCCAATTGTATGGGCTATAGCGAAGTTACAAAATTACTTATACGGCACCAAGGAAGTAAGAATCTTCACCGATCACCAACCCTTAACATTTGCTGTGTCCGATAGGAACACAAATGCCAAAATCAAACGGTGGAAAGCCTTTATAGAGAAACATAACGCTAAGGTGTTCTATAAACCGGGTAAGGAAAACTTCGTGGCCGACGCCCTGTCCCGACAAAACATAAATAACTTACAAGAAGAGCCTCAGTCCGATGCTGCCCCGGTGCACAGCGAGCTCTCTCTGTCTTACACAGTGGAAACCACGGATAAGCCTCTCAACTGTTTCAGAAACCAAATAATTCTGGAAGAATCTAGCCAGCCACTGCGGCGAAACTTCATAATTTTCGGCGGCAAAACCCGCCACTTTATTCACTTTAACAATAAAGACTCTCTTATTAAGTCAGTAAGGGAGGTGGTCAATTCCAACGTCGTGAATGCAATCCACTGTGATCTTCCGACTTTAGCTACCCTCCAACATACTCTGGTGCTGGAGTTTCCCGCAACCAAGTTCTGGCATTGCAAAAACTTCGTGAACGATATCACAGACGCAAGCGAGCAGGAGGAAATATTTACAACCGAACACAATCGCGCCCATAGGGCCGCCCGAGAAAATGTTAAACAGATCCTTCGGGACTACTATTTCCCGAAGATGACCAAACTTGCTAACGAGGTGGTTATGAACTGCAAGGTCTGCACCAAGGCAAAGTATAACAGACACCCAAGGAAACAAGAGCCGGGGGTCACCACTGTTCCGTCATACGCGGGAGAAATGCTACACATTGACATATTCTCCACAGACAAGAAACTTTTTCTGACCTGCATCGACAAGTTCTCAAAGTTTGCCATCGTACAGCCCCTATCTTCCAGGGCTATAGTAGAGGTACGAGCCCCCATTATACAATTGATTAACTTTTACCCGAATATCAGGACCATATATTGCGACAATGAGCCTTCCTTCAACTCCGAAACAATTACCTCTTTGATTAAAAACCAATATGGCATTGACATCGCAAATGCACCCCCTCTACATAGTAGCTCCAACGGGCAAGTAGAGAGATTTCACAGTACTTTGGCAGAGATAACAAGGTGCATAAAAATCGACAAAAAGATTGAGGACACCGTCGAGCTAATCATGCGCGCCACTGTAGAATACAACAGGACGCTACATTCGGTCACAGACCAGAGGCCTGTAGAAGCAATCCATGTAAGCAACGACGATCTTAAATTAGCGATTAGAACCAAAATTGACAAGGCACAAAAGGCCAATCTTGACAGGCTTAACGTCTCGAGACAGAACAGAATCTTCGAGGTGGGCGAAAAGGTTTACCAAAGGAATAACAAAAGACTAGGGAACAAGCTAACCCCGCTGTACACAGAAGAACGTGTACAAGCGGACCTTGGAACGTCCGTTCTAATTAGGGGGAGGGTGGTCCATAAGGACAATCTGAAATAATCAAAAACTTTTCGTATATAATTACTACATATCTAAGTTACCATTCCCGCAGGTTTGCGTTGTGTTGGTATGGGAACACCGTAACTACTTGAGGCACTCAACTAATCTGACCGAATTCACGAGCATTATAGATGACACCGTTAAAATGTTCGAGCTGTTCCCGCATTCGCATATGCGAAAACTTTTAGAGGTAGACATAGAACATGCAAAAAATCTGTTGTCCGCTTTAATGGTACATCATAGGATGGCCAGAAGCTTAGACTTCCTGGGGACAGCCCTAAAGGTCGTAGCAGGTACCCCCGACGCGTCGGACCTCCAAAAAATAAGAATAACAGAAGAACAGCTTATAGAATCAAACAATAGACAGGTACTGATAAACACAGAGGCACAGAAACAGATTAACCTTCTAACCAATACTGTTAATAAGATCTTAAAAGAAAAACAAGGCAACTTGGTGGACACCGCGTACCTGTATGAGACGCAACTAGCGAGAAACAGGATGCTAATTTCGGAAGTCCAAAATCTCATGCTTACGATCACACTTGCCAAAGCGAATATAATAAACCCCATAATTTTCAACCACAAAGATCTAAAAGTTTTTTTTACCAAACAACTCACAGAGGTCCCAGTAGTTAATTTGATGGGAGTATGGAATATAAGAATTTTTAAATCCAACACCATTGTTCATATTTTAGTAGAATACCCCCAGGTTAAGATTATCTGTAAGAAAGTCCTAATGTTTCCGGTAGCGCATAACAACACCGTGCAACAAATGCACGACAATGTCGTGGCGGAATGCGACGAGGGGATCCTAGCCGTCACCGAGTGCGCCACAACGAGCTTCGCCACATTTTGCAAGAGAACAACGCACGACACCTGCGCTCGCGAAGTACACGCCGGCGGTGCAGCGTCATGCCGCACGCAACCCAGCCACCTGGAACCTATCACAGTAGTGGACGATAGCATAGTCATCATAAACGGGCAGCAGGCAATGATCAGCGTCGACAATGGACCCCTAATGACGACAAGAGGGGCCCAACTCATCACGTTTGAAGACAGAGCCGTGATCAACGGCACCCAGTTCTTAAACCTCAACAGAGCATTGAGGAAAGTTCCAGGCATCGCAAATTCGCCTTTGCTGTCAATAGCGGGGCACGACGAGGTCCTAAGCCTACCACTACTACAACGGATGCACGAGCACAACCTACGGGTCATACAAGAACTTAGAACCGACGTGACATCCGGTGGATCTCCCAAGACCTGGTTCATTGCAGGAGTGGCGGTCAGTCTCATGCTCTGTGGCCTTGTCCTGTTGCATCAATACTGGAGTCGGAGAAACTCTTCAATCCATATGCCATATGAATAATCATGTGCCGCCGTAACGTATCCAAGTCTGATACCCAAAACGCTGATGCAGCAAATGTCACCGTAGCCGGCGGCTCCCTAATCCCATTGGCCGCCAGCGGTCGCATGATTCTGGCGCCGGAGCCTACGCAACGGAGACCGCAGCTCGGACCAACATAGCTTAAGGATAATTTATATTCTTGATCAGCATCAATAGATGAGTCGATATAGCTATGTCTGTCGGTCCGTCCGTCTTCATGAGCGCCTATATCTCAGAGACTATAAATGCTAGAGCAACCAAATTTTGCATCCAGACTCCTGTCATATCACACTATTACAAGTGTATTTCAAAATTTCGCCCCGCCCCTTTCCGCCCACACAAAGAACAAAAATCTGAGGCATGCACTTTTTGAAGATACGAGAAAACTAAAAACGCAGAATCATAGAAAATGTCCATATCTTTCAGAGTGTTGAATCTGGATCAGATCGGATTTTTAATATAACCACAATGAAATTTCAGTGGCCTTCCAAGCGCAGACTCATTCCTTCTCTCTCTCGCACACTGCCGTGTATGTATATGTAGGAAGTGGATGTAGAGATGTAAAAAAGACAGATGATTAAACAAAAATGGAAACATCTAATATATAAAAATCTCCGAAAAGTTTTGACCTAATTTTGTTCTTCTAAATTGTCTAAAATTCAATTTTTCCCTTTTGCGAGCATATAATAAATTACATAAATCGAAGGCTCACACATTTACTGACTGAGTACCCTGTATAAAGTAGAGCCGCGCCTTAGACGCGCCTCACAACGTTACCCCTCGTTTATGTTTATTTTATTACTACGCTTTTGTTTTTTTATTTTTATTGGCGCAAAACATTTTGCTTTCTATGAATTAATTCTTTTCAGTGCAAAGCAAGAAACGGTTTTCCTTCGTATTGCCTCGGCTCTATGCACATACGGCTTCATTATTCTCCTCGGCAGCGACGCGGCAGATACAATTTTCTTTTGGTGCTTCGTGCGTGCGTGCCGACAGAGATTTAAGCATAGTACACAGATCCGAAAAATGTTTGCTAAGCAAAAAGTTCCATATAATATTACTAGCGGCCGAGTGTGATCAGGCGTTCATACACTGTATACAAATAAAATCAGTTCATTTTGTATTTGGACGTTGTTGATGACTGCACCATCAACTGGCCCATGGAACACCAGCCGAATGCTATTACGTGCGAATCCCAGGCTGGAACGCAGCCCTCTTCCCCCACAACCGACCGAGGGGTGCCGCCGAATGACGCGCGACTCGTTAACCGAACCGATCGCAATCATGCAGGAAAGATGGAAATTGAACTAATATTTGCGGAAAATTAGAACTAATCTTACTAAAGGAACTAAACATGCTTTATAACTATCGTACACTTACAATTTCTAGTTACGAGAAAGTTATGTGAGTAATAGTGATTTAAGAAGAGGACGAGAATTAATTGTAGATATGATATGGTAGAGGGAATTATAATCCGAGCATAAAACCATAAAAGGTTCATGCAAAGAATAATTCGATCTTCAAATCAAAAGGAACAACGGTATATAGTTTCTAGTGTTTCTAACAAGTCAGGGCTATCTACATCGCCCTTGATCAAGCTGTGCACAAAAATCACACCAAGCATTTTTCTACGATTAACCAAAGATGGAAGGTTTATTAAAATCAATCTTTAAGAGAAAGACGGCAGTCTCACACTTGCATCTCAGATGAGGCCTCGTTGAAAAGTTTTTCTGGACTGATTGACTGTTTCTATACGGTCCTGGTGTACTTTGTACTGAGAGCACCATACACAAGAACAATATTCTAAAATCGGACGAACAAGCGATATATAGAGAGTCTTTATTATATAGGAGTCGTCTCATTCCGTTGACCACCTCTTCATAAACCCAAGCACTCCCATGGCCTTTTTTACCGTGGTAGAAATGTGTTCAGAAAACTTTAACTTGGGATCTTAAAGAACACCAAGATCATCAACTAGGGTAATTCTCTCAAGAAACATCCGCCTAGTGTGTAAGGGGCCAAAAAGGCACTGGAGCGATTAAATGTCATTATTCTACATTTCGAAGCATTAAGGAATAACAAATTTGCACAACACCATGACTGAAAGCTATTAAGGTCGGATTGCAAACTGGATTGAGATAAACTATGCTTGTACTGGAAACACAGCTTAACATCATCCGCAGACATTAGTACTCGAGAGTATGTTAATACCGAAGGCAGGTCATTATTAAAGAGTATGAGAAGTAAGGGGCTTAGATGGCTGCCCTGTGGTACGCCCGAAGTAACCATAACTGGTGAAGACAGGGAGTTTTTGAAGAGGACTCTTTGGGACCTGGAACAGAGGTAGCTAGAAATCCATCTCAAGAGATTGGGTGGAAACCCTAAAAGGTCAAGTTTTTGTGCTAGGAGAGAGTGGTTTACAGAGTCGAATGCTTAACTGAAATATGTGTGTCAATGACATCCGTTTGTAGATTGCCTTGGAAGCCTTTAATGATGAAGGAGGTGAACTCCAATAAAATCGTGGTTGTTGATCTCCGCCTTATAAATCCATACTGAGCAGGAGATATAAGTGATCTGCAAAGATGCTGCAGGTGCGGAGTTAAAATTTTCTCAAACACTTTAGGAATAGCGGATAACTTAGATATACCTCTGTAGTTCTTCGCGTCAGACTTACTACCTTTCTTATGGAGAGGAATTATAAACGACTCATTCCATATCGAGGGGAAGCATGAAGAGTTAATGGACAGACTGAATAGTTTGAGCAACGGTCCACACAGAGACTCGGCGCAATACCTGAGTACACAGCCGGAAACTCCGTCCGGACCCGGTGAAAACACCGGCTTAACTGTTCGGAGATCATGAAGCAGCGAGCTTTCATTAAGCAAGAGACTGAAAATGCCGTTCGACCTCGGTAAACCGTATGGGTACGGCTAACCGGAGTAGCATTTCTGAGAATAGGTTGTTTGGAAAAATTGGGCAAAGAGATCGGAAATTGCCTGATCATTATTTGCCGACGTGTTAAGAAATAATAGCGAGGATGGATGTGCGGACGTTTTACGCTTACTGTTTACAAAGCTGTAAAACTGCTTAGGGTCCTGAGAAAAACGTATCCTGCATCATAGGTAGTTCTTATAGCACTGGGAATTAAGAACTGAAAAGTTTGTCCGAGCCATTACATAGCAAGAGAGAGAAGAAGGAGAGCCAACTTCTTGAAATTTTTTGTAAAGTCTTGATTTTAAGTTTTTTAGACTGGATAACTCTTTGGTAAACCAAGGGGCTTCCCAGATCTAATAGGACAGGAAAGTGGGACACAAGACTCAAAAAGTGAGTCAAGTGCATCGTAGAAAATGTTTGTGCCTATCGTAACGTCAGTGCACATATACAAACCTGACCAATTAAAATCCCTAATGAGGCTATTAAGCTTCGCAAACTCGGCTTTACGAAAGCAGCGGACACATCGACGAAGCCTACCCGACCGATCCAACGCGGCTGTTCCTATATCGAGCGACACTTCAAAAGTAGGATTGTAGGCTTCTTCAGGTATACTGAGCGGATGGACTCGCGTTAAAAACGCTATGGTCGGATCCGTTACAAAGCACAGATCAAGCAATCGACCCAAGAAATTTTTCACATGGTTGGCTTGAGACAGGGATAAGTCAAGTAAGCCGTCTATGAAGTCATGTCGTCACATGGGCACTAGGTTATTAGACTCATTTACCGAAGACCAAAAGTTCCTGGTAAGTTGAAATCACCAAGAACTATCATATGATCTTTATCAGATAGCGAGGAAGAAACAGCGTTTAAAGCGGACAATTGCTGCTCGTAACTTGCGATGTCCGAAGAAAGTGGAATATACGAGCAAGTAAGGAAAACTAGAAAAGCGGGAAGAATCAGTTTTAAATATAGGAATTCCAGTTCTTGTTGAATCTGGACTGTAAAATGTTCCGAAGTGAATTTTTCTTAGCCTTAAACTCCTTCACCACCAAATGCTCTGGCAAAAATTTATTAGTACAAATGGTGTCAAATTGAGTTGGGGAGACGCTTATCTTGAAAGAAGCTGTCTCATTGGCATAAGAGAAGTAAAACTTCTCCACTTCTGAGCCGACGGCTTTTATTTTGCTTTGTATAAAAGCAGTAACATCACTAATAGTTGAGTCTGGGGCCAGCCGTAAGACAAAAACTTGTCGTTTAGGTAGGACCATCACCAATCTTGGTCTTGGCACCACAGGCTTGTTACCTGTGATGGCAGTAGCCGGTGGTCCGGGTCCGAAAGAGATATATGCGTTCAGTTGTTTTTCCAGTTGAGCTGAGAGCAGCGCTGCGGCAGAGTTAATCGATTTCTGTACTTTTTAGATACGATTTTGCTGGGTGGCTGGCTGTGTGTGTTGCAAAACATCATTTAGTTACAAATTTGGCCTCGGTCCGGGTCGGCAACGGGCGGCTGAGGGACAGTTGGCACTTGCAGATCCCGTGGAGAGACCTTTTTGCGGCTAGGAGACTCACTAAGCAGTTGCAAGCTTACAAATCGAGACTCCATGTCAAGGAATTAATCGTACTGCTGTTTAAGGCTCACGGTCAGCTCCTTGAGGCCATTTCACGTCTGCTTCCTAAACATGACCATGTTATTCTCAGCCGCCCGGCATGCCTCACAACATTAATGCAAGCCAATTCTTTTGGAAATGGCATCACCCACGAGGCCTGAAAACCCAACGCACTTTGCATGCACTACGTTTTCGCGGAGATAGCAGGGGACATTCGGCTGATCAGGGGGGATCTCCTTCTTACAAGTTTTTTTGGCACAGACCACTTGAAAATTTTGGACTGTTTCAAGAATGTTTTGACTTTATTCATGTAGGTTACAGTTCAAGTTTTAATATAAGCTTAATTAGGGACTTCTAGCACCTCAAAATTATTCTCTATACGTGATCGAAGAAGATCAAAAACAGGGTTTTTCGGAACTTTGAGTCCATTTTTCTCCATCTCAACGTGATGGAAACTTTTGGAGGCCGGATTCTTGATCAGCAATGAAAATCCTATAAGAAAATGTGGGTCCGATCTTTGAAACAGAACGTTTGCCAGGCAAACACTGAAAGCGGAATCAGTAAAAACTGAGCGTAGATAGGAGAGCGGTTGCAGCAGCTGCTAATGGGAGATAGAGAGAGCGCTACTGCACGTAAAGTATCGAGAGCGAGAGATTAAGAACAGTTATTTAAGTTTGGGTTATAGTGAGAGAGTGATGCTAAAGCACAGACTACAAGATGAGAGCGTGCTAAATGCAATGTGAGAGCGTACTTACAAAGAGCAACAACAAAACAAATGTTTACCGACCCAAAGAATAATTATTAAATTAAGTTATTACACAATTACACAGGCATGCACTAGCGGTTTAAGATAGATTTTGTAATAGAAAGATAATTTGCAAGTTCTTCAAAATTTTATTTTGAAAAAATGCCGTCTGTTTAGCAAAATAAATGAAAGATGAGCGGAGCGAAAAGAAAAAACACGTCTTATATTCATATGACATTAGACTTTAGACATTAGAAGCTGGACTAGCTTGAAAAATAGAGACAGCCTTATGCAAAAAGCATGCAGTTAGAGCGAGAGAGATATATGCGTTCAGTTGTTTTTCCAGTTGAGCTAGGAGCAGCGCTACGGCAGAGTTGATCGATTTCTGTACTTTTTTGATACGATTTTGCTGGCTGGCTGGCTGTGTGTGTTGCAAAACATCTTTTAGTTACAAATTTGGCCTCTGCTATTCGACTGATAGCCGGGAATCGGGCTTAGAGACGACTACGAACATTAATTTTGGATTTTTTTTATCACGCTATCTCTCTCTTCGCAGCAAATTTAGCAAAGTCTAATGTCATATGGTCATTATCACTACGAAAGAGATTGGCGTATTGCCGTATTGAACTCAAATTTTGTATCAAAGCAAGCAGGAATGTATGATTTCTGGGCGCTGGAGGACCACAATACACGGATAAAGCACTGCAATATAGGATAAATCCATTTTCGCGAAACAGAAATGCAAACAAATTCTTTCTATTCACTTTTTATCCCCTAAATTTCATCCCTCAACGATTTCCAAGCTTTTTTGCACGTATCACCAATACATATGAACATATATTTACATTTTATAATTATTTTAAATTGTACTTACTCTCTCTATTCATGACAGCAGCCACAAATTTCCATACACATTTTATTGCATTCACATCAAAATGTTTCCTATCGGCCAAACTCCACAGCAATTCCCTCTTTACGACACCCGTTATAAGATTTATAATGTCGTCGTCGACATATGAGTGAGTATTAGTTCAAAACAACGCGGGAGCGGGATCGCGTCTGGCCGAATATTCCGTTTCGGGACCAGATACTTCTTCACCAATCCAAAAACGTCACAGAAGTTTTTCTCCAACGTATGAAAGTTCTCAAAGGACACTAATGTGCTCTGTCGTATTTTCAAACTACGAAATGTACATAGATTTGTTTGCGTATGTTGTCAATAGTACTAACATCAGTACACAATCGACCCTTCTGGTTTCGTTCCCGCAGATATGGATTTACCAAATGTTTTTAGCGTTTGCTGTGACTGTTGTTCACCTCCTCCGCCACTTAAAGAGCCACCAAAGCCGTATAATATAAAATCATTGATACTTTCAGCTTGTTACTTTTCGAAAAAATTTAAACAAAACACAGCTGACTGAACAGTTTTACCACAGGGAATGCATACCTGGTCACACTTGGCCGCTAGTATTTTTATTTGAAAATTGTCGCTTATAGCCTTTTCCCACACAGCACATTTACGAGGAACGGTGGAATTTTTGACAGATGTGAAGCCTCGATTCCCAAAGGCCACCATCCACCATCCCCCATACACCATCCGTTGAAAACACAGCTGACAATAAAAAAAAAATTTGTGCTCTACATTTTTGTGAAAATCAACAACATATATGGAAAATTGAATTATGGCTTCGACTGTGAATCACCAGCAACAAATGCTGCTGCAAAATTTGAGGGTGCGTTGCTCAAAAATGAGGAATTCGATGAGGAAGAATAGATTAGTCATAGTCTTTCATATGTACTTCATTTTAATTAACTTCAGATATAGATTTTGCAAGTGAGCATGGGCTCCAGGAAGGTGTAACGATTCGACATTATATCAAAAGTCGAGCTTTGCACAACGGATCGAAGCGTCGGCAATATTGGAGGAAAAATCCAAGAAAATTTGACGAGTTTCGGTACCAGTAATAAGCAAAACATTTTTAATACAAATAAAAACATTTGTAAAGCTACAATTGCTTTTTTTTTTTTTTATTCGCCTTCTTCTCCTGAAAAAATTGGAGCATTTCGAATTGAAAATTGAGCATCCGCCATTAAAAAACCTTCTGGCTCCTAGCCATTTGCTGGAGACCATCAGTAATTCTTGTCATTCATTGTTTACAATTTAACAGTGAATTCCATTTTTCCGCTGTGAATGTCAATTTTTCAAAGTTGTATTTGAAAACATCGGCTAAATATCGCACAGAAACGTACGGTTTGGGAACATCTAAAATGGATGGTGGAATAACTGGGAAATTTCGGAACGACAAAACCTTACGGACCATCTCGAAATGGATGGGGGATGGTGGATGGTCGACTGTGGGAACAGGCTATTAGCAAACATTTTTCGGATCTGAGTACTAGGCCTTATACCCGATTTACACTGGGGCGCATGATTGCATTTTTCCGTCAAATGGAACATGCGACAATGATGCCGGTAAGAGCCATGTGGATAGAAGAAGACAATGATGCGGCCGCATCTTTAATCATGCGGCGCATCATTGGCTAGTGTTGCCGTATTCTGTGTAGTATTTTTACAAAATACTGAAATTATTCGGGGTATCGAGAGCAAACATATGTTTTTGTCAAACAATAACCGCCAAACCGTTCCTAAACATTTATATTAAAATTTTATAGATACAAATCTGATAGCAAACAACAAAATGGTAACACAACAACTTACAAGGGTCCACAAAGATCTTTCGGAATGCACTGATTCCAACTTTAAAAGTGCCACTTGAAAATTAAAGTCGTCAGCAGACAATTTTTGTTTGATGGAGCAAAGATAGCTTCATATACATCGCACTCCTGCTAAACAAGCACCATAAACAATTGGGTGCTCGTGGTAAAACTCCCAGGAGCACCGTTTCCACATTTAATAATAAATCGCTCATTATTTTGACAATTTCTTTAAATTTCAATAAAAATGACTTTCCTCTCATCTTCTTACTCACAGCTGACATAATGATGCGGAAAAGATGCGGCTTAGGTGTAAACGCCTCGCATAATTTTTCAGTACCTTCGACAATGATGCGGCAGTGTAAAAAGCCTATTAGGAACAGAATTAAAACGACAAGTATTGGAGGCAGAAATACGTCCGCTCAGAATTCACATTTGACGAAGTACTGTGCAAAATAAGACACGAGAAGAGAGCGAGTTGCGGGAATGGGCCAACTTGTATAATTGCATCATGACTAGGCCTAAAAATCAAAAAGTACAAAATGGAATACCCCAAGGGATAGCTAACTTTTACCTGATCTAAAATATCTTTCCGTACCAAAACCAAAATACGAGTGGGGAGTGGGAGGAAAAAAATTCGTTGGCGATTGACATTTGGATAATGAAATTGCATTATTCATTTAAATAATATAACTCATTAATATACAATGTATATATATGACCCATTTTGAACATTTGATATTACGTATATAATCGCCATATTTTTGCTATTTTTTTATGCATAATTTTTCTGAAATTATCCAACCTGTTCAATCGGAAGATAAACCCTATACCGCAATTCGCCTTTCAAGATATTGTATGAAATTTTCTTGTCTTCTTTGCACAAGTTCACGTACAAACACACATACATACATGCATGCATTAGAACTTCTAAATTCCTTGCATAAGCAACGACGATAGAATAACCTACAGACAATTAATCTCATGTGAAGTCATGTATGCTATAAATTTTGTATTTTTACTCATTTACATTCGTTCATTATATTCGTTCACAGTACATCAAACAAAAGGATATACAATATATTATTATAAACGGTACTCAAAGAGTAAAGGGGTATATTAGATTTGTGCAAAAAGTGGATGTGTGTAACGCCCAGAAGGAAGCGTTTCCGACCCCATAAAGTATATATATTCTTGATCAGCATCAATAGCCGAGTCGATATAGCTATGTCTGTCTGTCTGTCTGTCCGTCCGTCTGTCCGTCCGTCCGTCCGTCTTCATGAGCGCCTATAGCTCAGAGACTATAAAAGCTAGAGGAACGCAATTTTGTATCCAGACTCCTGTCCTATCACACTATTACAAGTTTATTTCAAAATTTCGCCCCGCCCCCTTCCGCCCCCACAAAGGACGAAAATCTACTATTTTGAAGATACGGGAAAACCAAAAACGCGGAATTATAGAAAATTACCATATCTATCAGAGTATTGAATTTGGATCAGATCGGATCATAAATATAGTCAGAAGGAACAAATGAATTTTCAGTGGCCTTCCTCTCTCTCTCGCACACAGCCGTGAATGTATATGTAGGAAGTAGATAAAGACATGTAGTAAAGACAGATGTAAAAAATGTATGTAAACAACTATGGAAACATCTATATAGATAAAAATCTCCGAAAAGGTTCGACTTAATTACTTTTTTCTTTTTTTTGGCTAAAATAAAATTTGTCCCTTTTGCGAACATGTAATAAATTACAATAAGCTCACATACAGATATACTGACTGAGAACCGGGTATAAAGTAGAGCTGCGGCGGTAGACGCGGCTCACAACGTTCCCCCTCGTTTTTATTTGTATTGTGGGCAAGCGTCTTCATAAAGTCATAATCTCCAATGAATTCTAAAGTTATGGGTGTTTTCTTCGACAAGAATAATTATTTTCTTTGCATTCGCTTCAGAAAGCGAGGAACGATTGTTGGTCTATGACACTAAAATAGGCATAGACCCATTCAATACCTATTTATATTTCACTAATATCCATAATCATGGATGATATATATATATAATTTTTTCAGCGGATATTACCTTTTTATAAGTGATCATATATATTAATATTTTATATGATATACCATACAATTAAATATACATATGTGTATATATAGTACACACTGTATAGTCTTTATGTTTATGCGACTTAATTATATATGTACAAATATATATATTAAATGAAAATCATTTGCTTATTCACAATTTGCACCTTGAATACTCTAATGGACAATTATTCCAATGGGAGTTATGTATGAAATATGTTATATATGTATATTTACATATGCATATCCGCTCATTATATTCATATTTTCTATATTAAACAAAATTATCATCTAGAGCAAATACAAAACAAGAGATATTCTGATATTATAAGGCAAGTGTCTTCAAAACGTGTCGCCTCTAAAAATGCTAAAGTAAAGGGGGACGTGAGCCCAGAAATCCAAGAATCTGGATTCGAATTCATAAATTTCGTTCTACCGGGCATCAATACTTAAATAATGTACGTGAGCATATACATATACATACATACATACAAATACGCTGAAGCTGAAAAACAGAAAAATCACCACCAAAATATCAACCAAGAAGACAACAAAGCACACAATTACAAATTGTGTATTACTCGACGATGCTCGCTTCGCATCATGAGCCGAACGCCGAACGTTGCGTTCGGTTCATTCCCGTGACGTCACTGGGGCGGCATCTGAAATTTTGTTTGCGACAGCCGTTTGTATGAACTGGCACATCTTTATACTGCATGGTTAGTGATACTAGGCTTAAAGTTAAAATTAGTTTAGCATGGTTTGTGTATTTGATGTATGGAATGATGTATGTGGAATTCATTATGGAATTGATTCAAATAGAGAGAGACAGATAGTCAGAAAGAAAGAGGGCGAATCGCTCTCTCGCCCTTTATATGAGGCTGAGATAACTGTACGCGTGCACACATGTTAGGTCTGCTTGTTTGTATTGGTTTTTGACTACGCCGCGCTCAAAGAAATACCCATTACTTTAGAATTCATTGGGGACTATGACACTATTTAAAGACGCTTGCTCATAATACAAAAAATTTAATATTTTGTATATCCCTTATATGCTAATTTTGTTTAATGTACTATAAACGAATATAATAAAGGAATGTACCTATGTAAAAATACATAATCTATGTCATAAGTGACTTCACATTCGATTAAATGTCTGTTGGGTATTTGTTGGTAGACTTAATATGCAAAGAATTTTGAAGTTCTGATGCATGCATGTATGTGTGTTTGTACGTAAACTTGTGCAAAGAAGAATTGCGGTATAGGGGTTGATTTTGCGATTGAACAGGTTGGATTTAACCAAAAATTGTATTGTCTATTATCATATCAATATTTTACTGGATAATTTCAAAACCATAATAATTGTATACCTAATATCAAATGTTCAAAATGGGTCATTTATTTACATTATATATTAATGAATTACATTATTATTATTACTATTTAAATGAATAATGCAATTTTATTATCCAAATGTCAATCGCCAACGAATTTTTTTCCCCCCAGCTCGGCACAAATACGCACACAAAAAATGCTTGCAGCTCTGTGTACTCACACATGCAAGCTCGTTCTCTCTCTTCTCTTCTCCTTGCGAGCGAGTCAGCGCGTACTCGAGCATTCACAGAAATCAGCGCTGCTCACGATATGAAATTGCATGGAAGTTTGGCATCTTACTATTTATATTGTCTTTGGCCGAACGTTGCGTTCGGTCTGTTCCCGGGACGTCGATGGGGTATGGTTAGTGATTGGATTCACCGAGAAATGATATTTTTGAATTTATTCGGACATTTATTTAAATGTTTTGATGACGACATATACACTCAAAAATCAGATTATTATCTCGATTATTCCACCGTTGCGATAGCTACATCTGGGTCTCTTAATACAGAGTCTGGTTGATCTGCGTTCGATGTGCTTCCATCTTCATAATCTGACCTATGATGATCATCGCGAGCACCTTTCTCCTTAGCCATTTTTCGATATTTGTCAGTTTCTTCTTCATTTAGAATTTTAAATGGTTGATTTTTGCCGACAATGGCAATTGTGATATTCTGTAACAATTATCAATAATTATCAATACGAGATTGCGTTACATTATGTACAAGAGTCATACCAATTGAGATCCACTCTCATTTTCACTCTGCAGTTCGTCTGTGGGCAAGGAGCCATGAATAGCAAGTATTCCGTCGCATATAATTTCATCATTCGAAGAGTTTACAAATGTGTTTAGATTCCTCTCTAAATATGTACGTGCACTTTGTGAACGGGACCCAATAGAATTGGCTTTGCAATTATAAAAAGTAGCAGAGGGAGTGACTTGATATATATGAGGCCCCTTTTCATCATAACCACCAACAAGCAGGCCCACTCCGTACGGACGTCGATCGTACCGTTGTGTGGTCGTTTGCATTTTATTACCAAGATTTGTTATCAATCGGGATACCGGATAAGCCGAGGCGTAAGAATGCTTGTAACTTAAACACTCTGAACGCAAGTACCTGCTAATTACACGAGCGTCAGCAGTTATACCAGCGATGGACATTCCCAAGTGATCATCAATAGGGATAATCTTACGCTGCGAAGCAGACAGCTCCGATGATGGTTTGCAAAGGGCAACCAATACAGCAGAATGTCGATTTTTTAAACCAACAGTTGCAGTTCCAAGCTTAACAGCCTCCATTGCATATTCGACTTGATGCAATCGTCCTTGCGGACTCCATACTGTAACATCACTATCATACTGGTTTCGAAACTATACAAAAAAAAAATGTAAAAAAAAGGACTTTAAAGAGGACATGACTTACCATAATTTTCAGAATAGAATCCGTAGAAGATGACAAGTAATTTTGTAGAAAGCTAGATATGGCACGGCACCAATAAAAAATTACAGAAAATAAGTCGCAGAAAAATCGAAAATTTTAAAACAATGGACTTGAACATTAATAGCCTATTCCCACAGGCCATCCATTTTAAGGATGGTCCGTAATAGCCATTTCTAACACAGTACTCAAACGCGGAATGGTGGGATTTTTTGACAGATGTGAAACCTCGATTCCCACAGGCCACCATCCACCATCTACCATCCGAAAACACAGCTGACAACAGCAAACCAAAAATTTGTGCTTTTGTCAAAATTAAACAACAAATATGGAAAAATTAATTATTGTTTCGACTGTGGCTCAACAAAAACAAATGTTGTTGGAAAAATTGATAGTGGGAACCAAATAACTGAATTCGACGATGCAGAATTTTTCGCAATGCTAAATTATTTTGGTAAATGTATGCCAAGGAGGGGGTGGATGGTTGTTAGTAAATTGAAATTCAAGTAGAATTGTATGTAGAAGACTATGTTTTATGTGTTTTATATGCTGAACGGCAAATTTTATCTTCGTCATTTTGTCTTCCAAATTTATTTCATTACAATTTACTTCAGATATAGATTTACGCAAGTGAACGTGGGCTCTCCAGGAAGGTTCACAGATTCGACAATATTTCAAAAGGTGAGCCTTGCACAACGGACCGAACAGTCGGAAATATTGGAGAAAAGCGCCAAGGAAATTTTCGGTGTATTGGTACCAGTAATAAGCAAAACATTGCTTAAGCAAATAAAAGCATTTGTTAAATTACAATTGTTTCTTTTTTTTTATTCGCCTTCTTCTCCCGAAGAAATTGGAGCATTTATACTTGAAAATTTAGCATCTGCCATTAAAAACCTGCCTCCAAAATGGATGGTGGAACTAAGGGGGAAATTTCGGAAGGGCAAAACCTTAGGGACCGTCCACGAAATGGATGGGGGATGGTGGATGGTCGCCTGTGGGAATAGGCTATAAATACAAAAAATTTTACTTGGATTATAATTTACTTACAACCATCCCCACCGTTCTTGGCATACTTTCATTAACGTAACTTATCATTTCAAATTCCTCAAGGTCATCACTTTCCATTCTATCCAAAGCCTACATCAGTTTTTGCAACAACATTGGTTTCTGGTGATTCACAGTCGAAGCCATAATAAAATATTACACATATCTGGTTTAATTTTGACAAAAAAATGCAGAGCACAAATTTTTGGTTTGTTGTTGTCAGCTGTGTTTTCGGATGGTAGATGGTGGATGGTGGCCTGTGGGAATCAATGTTTCACATCTGTCAAAAAAAATCCCACCGTTTCCCGTTAATGTACTATGTGGGAAGAGGCTATTAGGTCCATCATTGACACGGTTTGAGCCATCTGTTCCTCTCTGCAGTCGATAGGAAGTGAGAAAGATACAAATAGTCTTTTGTTACTTCACATATCATTGTATAGGGTAGATACAACAACGAAGTCTTTTTTCTAAGAGCAACTGGATTATGATAAATTATCGTCTTGGTCCAACTACGCAGCCCAGTTAAATCGGCGCTGTCAGGTTCTAGCTGCTGAAGAGTCAACCCGAAATAAGGAAAAAAACCAAACAAGACACAAGTAAAGGACACACTCAATTTTCCCTTTAAGGTGCAAAAAACGGATCGGTGAGCTGATTCGAAATGTAGTTATAGTCAAGCCGGGAATCTTACCATAAGCAATTTTTAATCTTTTCGTGCGCTTCCTGTTCTTCAACGGTTCGATATCACCAAGCAACTTTGCTTGTGCATACATTTTTTGAAGCCAGGTCACACAATGGAGAGGTGCAAGACAGCAAAATGTCGAGTATGCTCGAAGCCTCATAATACTTTACTTCACCGATACGGGGTAGATCCACGGAAATGTGCGCCTAGTTCAATGCTTGTAGAACAGCCATCATCTTCTGAGCCTCAAACAGCCTATTCTAGTCATGTTGCTAGAACTGACCAGGTCAGTCTCGCTATTTCTGTTATAAAGGTGAGAGATCGGTCAAGACAATTCCAGTATGCAGGGGCACTTCTAGATTCTGGCTCCAAAATTAATTTTATATCCTAAAATCTAGCACAACGCCTACTGCTGCGCCGTGATGATTCATGCCTTAATGTCGCAACTGTTGGAACAACTTCTTCCATCATACACCACAATGTTCATTCTTCTATCGAATCTCGCATTAAGGCTCATAACTTTGAATCCGATTTTTGGGTATTGAGGTATATTTCCCCATACCAACCTGATCACGTCGTTAATTTCGCCCAATAGAAGATAGCATCAAACCTTGAGCTGGCCGAACCGCAGTTTTTCAAGCCGGCTACGGTGAACCTACTGATAAGGGCGGAAAAATTCTTTGAATTAATGTGTGTAGGCCAAATAAAGCCTAGTTCCGAACATCCATCAACCCAAAAATCATTGTTGGGATGGGTTGTATCCGGAAAATATAAGGCATCAACACAGGATGTTGTATGCAATATCGCTGTTTATTGTTTATTGTTTAAAATTGTTTAAAGTTTAACAATATGCAGTCAAACTGTAGGGGGGAAAATGAAATGATAAGTGTGTATCCTTCGAGACTTAGGCAAGATACAAGATAAACTTAAAATATAATTTAAAATTATTACAATATGTTATTCATTAGGATAGATTTGACAGTGTTAGAACTAGAATCAGAGGAGAACAGATAAAAAAATTTGTTATAATTTCGGCAAAGGCTACGGAAAGATTCCTGATCTGAGTAGTTAGAAAGGCAGAGTTGAAGGTGGAGAGGAAAGTAATGCCTAGTCGGACGGGATGGGACAGCAAAACTTATAAGACTTATAAGGGCAGATGATTCCACCTCACCGGAGAGAAGCTTGTGGAGAAAAAGAACTCCATGACAGATCCTACGGGACTTCAGAGATTGGAGGTTAATGAAACGCAGCCTGCTTTCGTAGGAAGGGAGATGTATCACAGGGTCCCAATTAAGTGCACGGAGTGCAAAGATGAGGAATTGTTTCTGCACGGATTCAAGCATATCTTGAAATTTTTGGTAATGTGGTGACCAGACACAGGAACCATATTCCAAGATGGGCCGGACCAGAGAAACGTATAAGACTTTAGTGGTGTAAGGGTGTAAAGGTCCTTAGACCATCTTTTGACAAAACCAAGAACCAAGGCCAGAATAGAGGGAAGGTTCATTGAGGGGACAGAGTAGCAACGTTGAAAAAAGGAAGCGAATAGATCCGCAATGTCACAATCATTGTCAGCAAAACTACCATTTAAGTGTAGAGATGAAGGAAATTGAGTAGAGTTACGTTTAGAGTTAACAAACCTGAAGAATTGTTTAGGATCGCGTTTGAAGTTAAGCTTGCACTTGGGCAAGTACTTATTATAGCATAACGTATTAGATAGGGAAAATTTAGATTTAGCAATTAAGTATTTAGAAAAGTCAGATTGAGAACCGGATTTTTTAAATTTTTTATACATGCGGGATTTAAAATTACCTTCGGGGTGAACCAAATGGGGCCAGAAGGATTTTTCAAGGGGGTGACTAAAGGGACATAAGTAGAAAAGATGGAAAAAATGGTGGTATAGAATGCCTTAGTGGCAAGCTCTATATCGAGGTAGTCGTCGAGGAATGACCCATTGATCTGGGACAGAGCAATATTCAGAGAGGGAAAATCGGCCTTTTTAAAGCAATAGATAGGCGAGGGCTTAGAAAACGATTTGATGGGCCCAGAAGAAGGCAAGTGAAGTTCAATATCAAGTGTGGGATGATAAAGGTCTTCAGGGAAGGATAGATCCTCTACTAACCAGAGTC
Source organism: Drosophila helvetica (assembly GCA_963969585.1). Taxonomy (NCBI): domain Eukaryota; kingdom Metazoa; phylum Arthropoda; class Insecta; order Diptera; family Drosophilidae; genus Drosophila; species Drosophila helvetica. Next base: position 42,763,479 of record OZ018402.1, on the reverse strand, counting down.
ATCGACGTATCGGAGGTGAAGACGAGGTCTAAGATCCTGCCAATCTTATTACAAATGCCATTAACCTGACCCAGCGAAGTATAGGACAAGGAGTCAATAAAATCATGCTGCATGGATGGGAGCATGAGGTTAGAGTCAACAGAAGGAGTCCACGTAATGTTTGGGAGATTAAAATCCCCAAGGACAATAATGCGATCGGAATCATTAAGTTGGGACGAGAGGGACTGAAGATGAGCAGTGTGAAGCATATTCAGCAGACGGAGGGATGTATGAACAAAAAATGAATAAACTAAAAGAGCGCAGACGAATTTTAACTATGACTATTTCTAAATTGTTACACTCTTCGATGGAAAGGAGTTGAGAAGTTAAGTCAGAGCGAGCGGCTATCAGAACTCCACCACCTCGAGATGGACGGTCAAGTCTATATATGTTATACTTGTCTACAAAAATCTCTGAATCCGAAATTGATGAATTGAGCCAGGTTTTAGTAAAAGCGATAATATCAGAATCAAAAGTTGCACTATCAGAATATAGTTTGCTGAGCTTACTGCACAGGCCACGTACATTCTGATATGAGATCTTTAGTGGAGGGGGGAATTCAGTTTTTCGGCCAGAAGGAGGGATCAAGTAAACTATTTACGTGTTCATCCGGCACTAGAATTTTAAATGAAGCGATTCTACGTTTTTCTTTAAAGTTAAATTTGGAAACTTCTAGGCCAGAGGAATCATCAATATTGAGTTTAAAATAGATGTAGTCCCTAACGAGAACATCCTAGTCGAGTCTAAGAGTCGGGACACAAAAATAGATTTCAGAGGAGCACGAGCAAGAAGAATAGGTGGAGGGGTCACATGTTTAATAGGTGAGGCGGAAGTGGGAACAACCCGAGGGGCGAGTTCAGATAGAGCAGAAAGGTCCGAGGAGATGGCGATGGAAGCAGAAGTTGAAGGGGCTTAAACTTCCATTCTTTCAACGGTGTCGTCGGCATCAATTGAGGGCGATGGAGCACCAGCGGCATGATCGTCATTAACTTCCAATTGGACAGTTGGCACCAGGGAGGCTGCAGGAGAGGGGCCGAGTGCAGCCATACTCATCGAAGCAGGATCGTTATCGCCGGTAATCATGCCATCGGTTTCCTTAGCACCAGAGTCGATCATGGCTGGCGAGGTTTTTGGCGGAGCGGGCATATTGTTGACTGCAAGAGAATTAAGGGTTTTAGAACACGGCGAAGTACGAGTAACCTTTCTTCTCTTAGGAGACTCATTTATCATTTTTAAGTTTTTAAAATGAGTCTCCGTTGAGAGAAACTTATCCTGTAATCGCTGGAATTCGGTGTGGAGGCTGGCGAATTCATTATGAGTTTGTCTCATAAAGATTCGCATGTCGGCCTCAAGTGGCCTGCAATCAAAACAGGTCCAGTTGAGACCGCAGCGAGTCTTGACCACATCAACAATGCGACCACCGTAGTGACCAAGACCCGCACAGGTAGCGTGTGCCGTATTATTACACAACCAGCAGTAGATGAAGGTTTGACGGGTGGCCACCGTACGGCCAGCGTCGCACCGTTTAGCACAGCAGGAGCTCATTGTAAAGTGATGAAAAAGAAAAATTGGTGGAAAAGAAAGGTAAAATATAAGTCGGTGTGAGGCTGATGCAGTATGTTAAGCGTGTGCTACACAATTCCGCGCGCAAGCGCAAGCACAAACACAACAGTCACAATAACAATAGGTGAACAGAGAGACACAGAGAGACGAAAGAAGCACAGAGAGTAAGCGCGGAGCGGCTGATAGCGCGGTGCGTGTGTGTTGGAGTGAGAACAGTAGAGAGGGTAAGATAAAAATAGAGAGCGGCTCAGAGAGAGCGAGTGCACCACACAAGCTAATAGCAACAACAAAACAGCTGCTAATGAGTAAGCGCGGAGCGGCTGATAGCGCGGTAGTGAGTAAGCGCGGAGCGGCTGATTGCGCGGTAGTGAGTAAGCGCGGAGCGGCTGATAGCGCGGTGCGTGTGTGTTGGAGTGAGGACAGTAGAGAGGGTAAGATTAAAATAGAGAGCGGCTCAGAGAGAGCGAGTGCACCACACAAGCTATTAGCAACAACAAAACAGCTGCTAATGAGAATGTACAGAGAAAGAGGAATGCACAAAATGAATTGAAAATTGGTAATAAAATACACAATAGACGGCAAAAGGCGTAAGCACTGATATCGACTAATTACACACACGGTTATGTACACAGGGAGTAACTAAAAGACACAATTACTTTTCTTTAAGCTATAGATTTAAAAATGTTTGGTAGGAGCGAAGTAAAACACGACCGTCAGCAACGATGTATCGATATCATCGAAGCGATCATTGTTTTCTCGACTCTCTAGTGGTGCGCTTTTGGGAATTGGAACATGTCCCATAGAAGTCGAAGGCTGTATGTATATACAACAATTGGCTTACAAAAAAAACTTCAAGCAATCCGCATGCAAGCTCGAGTGGTTCCTTTTAAAGTGAAGCTGCCATTTGAATGAAATCCCAACGTTTTCGGCTTTTCTTTCGAGACTGCAAAATGCCGCTTTCTATCTATTTGAACCTCCTATTAAGGAGGTAAGATATTTGTCAGATGTTTCGCAATGTCCAACCAATTTATTTCGCTATAAGTTTTTGACTACTCGGGTTTAGAATATTCGTAGGCTAATCATATAATTGAGAGCGATCAAGCAACATGTTGCCGTAGATTTTATGAACATTCGGTTACAAAAAATATAAACTCATATTAATTCGGAGCACAATAGGTTTACATCCAAAACTATCACTAGAACGCAGACTTGTGAGGTATCAGTACTTGCATTATATTTATATGGATTTTATGAAGGAATATCTCATATTTGGCCACATGTCATTACTTCTGGGCACTCTTCCAGGACAACCTTACTATATTCCACATCAATGTGTCCTGAGACCTGATAGTAGCCAGATAGTATTCAGAGGGAGCTTTACGCAACTTTTGCCCGATTTTGATTAAATCGTTTTGCGCTTAAAGCTGACATCTTCAAGGTGTATAGGCAAGCTCAGGTCACCGAAGAGGACCGAAATTTCCAGTTGATTCTGGGGAGGGAGAATGCGAATCTAGATGTTCAAACGCATCGGCTGAACACAGTAACTGATGGGACAGCTTCAGCTCCGTCTCTGACCATCCGTTGTCTCATTGAATTTGCAGAGGTCTATTCTAAGTCGTCTGTTAAAACGCTCGGAATTCGATGGAGTCCGCAGAATGACTTGTTCCACTATCATTTAGACGACTCTTTTGATTCATTGTTCGACCCATTAGGGTTGTTATGTCCCTTGATAACTGGTGCAAAAATCTTGCTACAGCAATTGTGGCGGCAAAAGCTGGATTGGGACGAGTCAGTTCCCATGAGCTTGCACACGAGTTGGAATGTGTTCAAACAGAATTTGTTTGAACTAAACAAGAAGCGTACGGATGCTGCATTTACATCCGTACCAGTGACCACCAACATGTCGTGTCGAAGATCCTTACCGCTATGTCTCGAGTCGCTCCTCTTAAAACGAAATCAATTCCAAGACTAGAATTGTGTGCAGCACTTCTGTTATCCACTTAATGGACTCAATTCAAACTTCTTAGGGACAAGTTTGTGATCGAGAGTCGAATTCCCAAGTCACCTTGTACTGGCTGGAAATGGATCCACCCACGCTAGCAGCGTTTGTGGCCAATAGGGTTGCGGAAATCCAGAAGTTATCCTGTGATGTGATTTGGCGTTATGTTCCTACCGAGCGAAACCCAGTCGACTTAGTGTCACGTGGAACAGACATTTCCGCTCAGGAGTTCTAGGGATTAGTCTTGTTTGAGTTGTCCACCAGAAATGGAGCGGTTGGAAAACAAGAAATGTTTAGCAAGGCCCCCAATTAAGACATATGTTGCCGTCTTCGTTGGTTTTGTGTCAAAGGCTGTTCACCTGGAGTTTGTTGCAGATTTATCTACTGATAGTTTTTTTTGTCTTTTTTTAAAAAGTTCATCGGGAGAAAAGGCCTTCCGGAGGTCTACAGCGACAACGCCACCAACTTCGTGAGAGCGAGCAAAGTGCTGGACGGGCTCCATCAAGCGTTCCGGCTCAAGGCGTACCCTGCTCGCCAAGGTGTTTCGTGCCCCCGAGAGAACCGCACTTCGGCGGATTGTGGGAGGCAGCCATCAAGTACGCCAAGCAAAGGTTGGTACGCGGAGTTGGCAACGCCAAGCTTACCGCGGATGAGCTGAGCACCCATCTAATAGAAGTAGAGGTCCTTCTAAACTCCCACCCATCGCATCACCGCGCAACGATTCCAGCGATGGGGAAGCTACGAAAACACATAAAGTTAAATTCGACATTTTCTTGATGCTATTTATTTTAACTTACTGTGGCTGTCCAAAGTGTTATGTTCCATATTATGAACACGAAAGCATCCCAAGAACGCGTTGATCTTATTGTAGTGCTGCCAAGTAGATGGAGCGCATCCGCTTGGCCCAATTTGATTTTTTTCGAGCCTGCAAAGTATAGTGCATTAGTAGGTTTGACAAATACAATAATTATATTTACCGGTATTTTTTTGGTAATATTCTCTAGTTTGGTGCGTACATCTGACCATCCGAAAATTCGTGGATGAGTGCTCTGTAAAACTCGTGCATGATATTGCACACGCCTTCCAACTGTCCGATACTCAGAGGACAATTCGCTTTTTCAATGGAATTTCAGCTCGACAGCTCCTTCTTCCGGAGCACTTCAAGCCGATTTACTAAAATGTCAAAGCAGTGCCTCTTCAATCTGAAGCTCTCCTTGAAAAACGCCCCGTTGTTTTCAGGCCCACCTTTCTCCCAAAATGCCCCGAAGCGCTTTTAAAAAACATAAGACATTGTACTTAAGACTTTGGTTGGATTTAGTAGAAATACTAAAAAACGACTACAACTTTTCTGGCTTTTATTCTCTTAATTTAGATATCCAAGCATGGAGTAGATATCCACTCAAATACTACGTTTTTTCCAGTGTGAATCGAAATTTTTCACCGACTGTAAAAATTCCAACGGTCCCCCGTGACGGGCTTAGTGTGTAGAAGGTATAAGGTTTTGCAATTCCGAAATTTCCCAGTTAGTTCCACCATCCATTTTAGAAGTTCCCACGTTTCTATGCGATATTTTTTACCGATGTTTTCCAATGCAGCTCTAAAAAATTGGCATTTACAGCGAAAAAAATGAAATTCACATCGAAAATGTAAACAATGACTGACAAGAAATATTGTCTTTTGTAAATGTAAATAATGACTGATAAGAGTAACTGTAATGAAATATATTGAAGACAAAATGTGCCGTACCACTTATAAAACACATAAAACATTGTTTTGTACATACAATTTTACTTGGATTGCAATTTACTTACAACCATCAACATCCTTCAATGTGGGTTAGGTTAGGTTTATAGGGCTGCTCGACCGTAGTCAAGGTCACTCGGTGGCAGATCTGCCCTTTGTGATGCCCTTTATTGTCATGTAATGGTGTTCTCTAACTAGGGAGGTTTTTTAAACCATCCTGAGGCATTAATAAAGAGTGCCAGTTTCCAAAGCGGCATGGTTGCCAGGCTGTCCAGGTCCTCAAAGAAAGCTCTCCCGAGGGTACGGTGCCTCCTTCCCATAAGTGCAGGACAGCCTCTCTATCTCCTCCTCATCCATACAGCTGCGGCAGAAGTCATGGTGGGGTAGTTCGTATCTCGTCGCCATGCGGCCTATGACACAGCGCCCCGTGCGCACAGTTTGGGGTGGTGTTCCACCGCCTGTCGGCTCTCGTTCTAGCTAGGCCCATCATCTGAGGGATAATGTCTCGTAGTGGTCTCCGTATATCACTAACCGCATCCGCAATCGGCTTTGCCGATCCTGCTCTGGCACACTCAACGGCGCTCTCGTTTCCCGCGATGTCATTGTGAACCAGGACCCACGTGTGCGTGAGTGAGTGCTTCCACTGTCTCGCGTATGAGTTTACTATTGGCTTTGCAGGATACCAAGGCTTTGAGAGCAGCCTGGCTGTCAACGCAGATTACTATGTTCCTCGGAGATATGTTCAAGGTGTATAGCAATTTCGCCGCTTGCCACACTGCATATATCTCTGCCTGGAATACACTGCACCAATCAGGTAGTCTTAGGGATATGTTGGTCGCCAGATCTTCGCAGAAGATCCCTGCTCCTGTCCCCTCGGCTGTCTTTGAGCCGTCAGTGAAGATGAACAGCTCGCTCTGTGTAAGGACAGTGTTTTGCTTCCAGTCCAGCATGTGTCCCCTGAATTTTCTTTTCCACGAGAGCTCTGGCACACAGTAGTCACTCAACCTCACCGTTCCACTCTCTTCCTCACGGAGTATAGTGGCATGGCCGTAGTGCGATGGCTTGAAGAACTGTGGCGCCAGTAGTCTCGCGGCACTTGCCTCCGCCTGGCACTTCAGATGAATGTCTATCGGTGTCAGATTCAATATGGTGTCTAGAGCCGCCTGGGGGGTGGATTTAAGAGATCCGGTGACCCCGAGGCATGCTACTCGTTGGACTCTACGGAGGTTTTCTAGGTGGGATTTAGTGTTGACTGCCTCCCACCATACCAAACCTCCGTATGTCAACCAATGGATGATGTGTGGTTGTAGGCCCCATTTTCGTCCGAAGGTCTTCCTACAGGTGTAGAAAGCTGCTATTGCCTTTCTCTTTCTTTCCTCCGTGTTCCGTTTCCATGAGAGTTTGGAGTCAAGGATGACGCCAAGATACTTGGCTTCGCTCGATAGCTTGAGTGTCGTTCCCTCAATCGCAGGAAGTTTGAAACTCGGTATCTTATATCTTTCTGAGAATAGCACCAGTTCGGTTTTCTGAGGGTTCACCCCTAGGCCGTTTTGGCGTGCCAATCTTTCGGTCGCTCCTAGTGCAGATTCCAGCAGTTCACTGATTGTGGGTGAAACTTGCCCGTTACCAGTATCACTAGATCGTCCGCGTAGGCAGTGACCGTATGTCCACTTCTCCTCAGCTGCAGAAGAAGGGCATTGAGAACTAGGTTCCACAGTAGTGGGGATATAACTCCTCCCTGTGGGGTGCCTCTTGTGACCGCTTTCCTCGAGGAGGAGATACCCAGGTTGGCATTTATCGTTCTGCTCCTGAGAACGCTATCCAGCCATCTGGTTACCATCGGGTGTGGGCCAATATTGGCTAATGCAGCTGTAATTGACTCGATCCTGACGTTATTGAAGGCGCCTTCTATATCGAGGAAGGCCGCCAGTGCGTATTAATTATGGCTAAGAGTCTTTTCGACTTGCCCAACTACTTCGTGCAATGCGGACTCCACTGATCTACCTTTAAGATAGGCGTGTTGAGCGCCGCTGAAAACTCGTTCGTTGAGCATAGATCTTATATGTAGATCCATTAGGCGTTCCATCGTTTTCAACAAAAACGCGGACAGGCTGATTGGTCTGTAGTCTTTGGGTGAGACGTGGTTTATCTTCCCAGCCTTGGGGATGAAGACCACTCTCACTTCCCTCCATCCTTGGGGTACGTACCTGGCTAAAAGGCATCCTTTAGAGATTCTCTCCAGCCACGGCAGTAGGTGTAGTGCCATCTGCAGCAGGGCTGGTCTGATCTCATCTGGCCCCGGGGATTTGTAGGGACTGAATGATTTAATGGCCCATGTGATCTTATCTGGGGCCATTATTTCTCGTACGAGGTCCTCGAATTCCTCTACGTCGTTGCACTACGTTGTTGGCTGGCGGATTAGTTTCGCCGCTGGTAACGCTAGAGCAGCCAGGGAAATGGGTTTCCATTTGGAGCTCTAGGGATTCTTGGCTGCTTTCCGCGAACCTACCGTACTGGTTCCGCAGTAGGCCAGGTGTGGTAGGCGCCTTTGACATCACTCTCCGAAGCCTTGAGGCCTCGGTGGTGATGTCTATTGATTCGCAGAAGGCTGCCCATGATTCCCTTTTTGCTCTCCTACAGGCATTCTTGTAGACATTGAAGCTGTGATGATATGCATCCCACCTTTCCGGTGTTTTCGTCACTTTGGCCTTGTTGAAGAGTTTCCTCGACTCCTTCCTGACTTCGCTGAACTCTCGTGTCCACCATGAGTTGCTGATGGACTTTGATGGTCGGCTAATCGGGCAGGATATAAGAAACGCCTTCTGTAGAGCCTTGGTGGTGTTCTGTGCCGCCTCCTCAAGTGTCCCGTGTGGAAGATGTCGCCTTGGGGGAGGTCGGGTAACATCCTCTTCACGGTTTTTGAGAGGCGAGACCAGTCTGTCCGCTTGGGATTTCGGTATGGACTGACCTTTTCTCTCACCCACTTGATATTGTATAGTATCCGAAAAGGAGCACTCGCTGTACACGTGCCAATCCTCAATGGCGAGGGAGCCCCTGTTCGAGGCCAAGGTTATATCTATAACCTCTGCACGGTTCCTGTTGCGGAAAGTGGGGTGGTCTCCCCGGTTACACACGACAAGATTTGTGGACAGGATATACTCGAACAGCGACTCTCCTCTAGAGTTCGTACCCGTACTTCCCCAGAGGGAGTGATGGGCGTTGGCATCACAACCTAGGACGATATCGTTACCCTCCCCGCGCTTGACGGACGAGGGCCCTGACATCCTCCGAGGGTGGATCTTCTTCGTATGGCAGATAAGCAGAGGCCAGGTATAGGCTTTTCCCGTCCTTCCTCTCGCATAGTGCCACCGTTAGGTCCGGACTTCTGTACTTGAAAGACAACAAAACATTTAGGTCGTTCTTTACCATGATACAGGTTCTTGGCTTAGCTGCAGATTGTGGTGTGAGAAGACGGTAACCACGACCACTCAAACCCCCAACCCTTTTGTTTGTAGGAGGGCGGATCGGGTGAGATTCCAACGACGAGTACGTAAAAATTAAGAAGCCAGAGTGCAGTGGGTTTTCAATATATGTATATGTATTTGGAGCTGCTGGGTTTGTATATATGTACATATGTAGGCAGGAATAATAATGTATGTCGACCGGTGGAAACGGGGGTGGAAACGTAACTGACTAGCTTACAATCTATGCTTATACGGCTAATGCCGTGTGGATCGTGGGAGCGACCGTGAGAGCGCGAGAGCCCCCACGAGCGCGCGAGAGTTAGCTTGGACCGGATCGCGCTCTTCTGCACAGTGCGCGGCAACAATCTGCTGCTACTCTAAACATCCTCCCCCCCCCCTTGCAGGATTGCAAATAATAATGGGGGCAGAGGCCTATAAACGCAGTGTCTCGAAGTTTTTGGAACCCGTATCCAGAACCACCAGCGCCGTTTGGAGGAGGTTGAGACTCTGAGGTTGTAGGGAGTCTACGGATGGCGCCGGGGTCCCTGCCATGGGGTGGCTCACGGGGAGACGAAGGCGGCGCTCAGCGCGGGACGCTGAAATCGAAGGCGATGGTGCCACAGTTCTTCCAGCTGGCCGGTTGGCGGGCCGCCGTGGGCGGCGATAGACGTGGGGTGCAGAAGCTGGCGACGATACTGCCGTGGTTGAGATGGCTGGAAGACGAGACGCTGGTATGTGAAGCAGCGTGTGGTGACTTTTCCCACACACTCTGCACAGCCCGCCACTGCGACAGTTTTTGCCGGAGTGTTGCTGAGCCAGGCAGTTCACACAATATTTGTGTAGAAAGACGGCTCGGTTCCTTTGATCGGGGCTCAAACGGAGAAAGCGGTGGCAGGTCCGTAGTGGATGCACTCCTGGGCAGACTCGGCACTGGTAGGAATTGAGAGCGCGACCCCGTCGGCTCTCCATGATACGGTCGGCGCAGGAACGAGTATCCAGTTCTAGATGTGGAGGGCTAGGATGAAATAAAGCAGTCGAAGATGCATTAGAAAGGAGCTTGGAACGGGTTACGGGCAGACGTAGGACATTGGAAACGGCCCCACTGCTACTACTGATGAGGCTACGTTGGTCTATAGAAGGAATAAAGTTATTTTGGAAATTTTCTCTTCGGTCAAGCGTAGGACATCGTTCGAGAAATTCTGTGGAGGGGTCTGGAAGGAAATTGCTTTCGTAGCAGAAATCTGAGTCTCCTACCATGTTGATAGGTCCTCTGGAAACTTGGCTTGAAAAGGATGCAATGTTATGCTTCGCCGCATTGGACACTGGGCCAGTGAGCACCCAACCGAAAACTGTTTCTTGCCCGAGGAGAGAGCCACAAATGCTAGTCTGTAAGCCGCTCAACAGTACAGATGGTAGGATGTCAGCTCCAATCAGAACATCGATGGGTGAGCTCTCGAAAAATGTAGGGTCCGCAAATGGAAGGCTCGGCAAGTCTCTCAAGAAACCTTGCGAGATCGGATACGATGGAATATTCTGTGCCAATTCCGGAACAACGTATGCTGTGGCGGTTAACTGTAAGCCCGGCCTAGTCGGAGAGCGGATGGCAAAATTACAAAGCTTCTTGGACTGGGCGGATACGGTATGATTGATGCCGGAGACCTGTGCCTGGATGCGTTGGAATGGCAATTTGATCATGTTGACCAGACGTTCCGTAATGAACGTTGCCTCGGAGCCAGAGTCGATCAAAGCGCGGGCGCGGAAATTTGTTCCCAGGTGGCAAATATTAATCATGGCCGTGCCCAGAAGAACGGCACTCGTGCCGGACGTGAAATAAGCCTGAACGTTGGGCTGGGATTCGGAAGCCCTTGGATTTGGAACGGATGCGGAAGTGGACTCGCTGGATATCGGATTGCCACGGTGTAGCAGTGTGTGGTGCCGTTCTCCACATGTGATGCAGTTGTGGGCACTTTGGCATTCTCGGCTCTGATGGCCTCTTGCGAAGCAGTTCAAGCAAAGCTGTTTTTGCTTAATGCAGCTGGAACGAGCATCAGCGGTCATTTGGAGGAAGTGAGGACATACACGGATTGGGTGATTCTCTTTTGCGCAGAGATCGCACGTCCTCGTCTTCGGATTCACCGTAGTCTCAAACGAGTGAACCCTCCTTGGAACAAGACTCCCTTGGGAACGGAACGGATTGTTTCTGGAAGGTGGCGAATTCGGAACGCCTTTCGAACCGTATGGAATGGAAGGGTTGCCCTCGATTGCCTCTAGCGTCAGGTACCTCTGACTTAGGAAGGAGTCCATCTCCTTCCATGGCGGCATTTCCTTCTTGTCGGTCACGGATTCTTCCCACAGTGCGCGGGTCAACCTCGGCAATTTAGAAGCGCAAATGGTAACAAGTAAGCCATCCCAATTTTCAGTGGAGACCTTGGAATGAGCGAGTGCGGTTAGAACCCTTTGGATCGTGCTTTGAAGCTCTTTCAGAGCACGACTTGATTCGGAACCGATGTGAGGCAAGGAGAGGAGAAGGTTAATCTGGTTGGTCACCAGGAGCCGTCTGTTTTCGTATCGATCACGGAGGGCATCCCATGCCGCCTCGAAACCGTCATTAGTGAGTGGGGACTTTTCCACTATGGCCTTAGGATCACCGCCGGTCTTAGTGGCGAGGTGGTACAGCTTCTCCACCGGAGAAAGCCTGGAATTTTGGATGTAAATCGCGGTAAAAAGATCACGGAATGTAGGCCAGCGGACGTAATCCCCAGTGAAAACTTCTATATCACATGGGGGCAATCGACAGCCACCATGAGAGCTTGGCTGCGTAGAAGGAGGCTCTGTTGGACCGGCAGCTTGGACAGTGAGGTCAGCCATGTATCGTTCATAGCCCTCATAACAATCGCCGTACATATCCTGAATCTCCTTCTTAGCCTCTGGAACCTCATCGACCATTGCGACGGAACAGGCCTCGAACTCAGCCTCCACCTTTGCCCACATGCTCCGTAATTGGTCACAACGGACTCGACAGATATTGGAAGATGGTGGGCTGGTATCATGAGCGGTAAAACGCGCTTCCAGATGTGTCAGCCTGTCGATTGCTGCCACGAATTTCGCCCGTGCGGAGATGAAACCAGATTGGGCCATTTTACGGGTGCGTTGAGGGCCGACGGGACTGTTTTGAATAAGTGCTGGGGCCTTGAGCGTGACCGGCGAAGGGAACAGAACCGATTGGGTCCTCGCAACGGTGGATCTTGTGGGCTTGGGAGTACTTGGTGACTTGACCTTTTCGAACGCCGCAGTAGGTGTTCCCGGAACGGAAGAACTCCAGGGCTTGTTAGCACCTGGAGCGGGCAGCGACAAAGGTTTCTTGCTGTCCTTTTCACCAGTGGGCATATTCGGGCGTCACACGCCGAGGAAAGAGAAATCGGATGCGTGAGTGTCGGACGGATGGACACGACCTTTGTATGGATACGGAGAGCGGATGCAACAAAAAAACGCTTGGTATTTGTCGCAAAGTGGATTTATTTTCACGTCGGAAGTGCTTCGGTATGTTATGGAGATCGGGCGATAGCAATAAAAATAAATGTTCAATCCAGAACGACAATAGGGACCGAACAGTAATATTGGAATTCGAGGCACGAGGTATCAAGGGAGATGCGGTTGCAAGTGACACCCGAAAATAATATACCCTTGGAATGTAGGGTAGAGTGTCACTTGGCAAGTATTAGCCGAAAACGATATACCCGCGGAATACAAGGTAGCGCGTCACTTGGCGCTCCGTTATGCTCAAGAGCGGCACTGATAATATGCTCTCCCGACAAATACAACGCAAGCAGCGGTGGAGAACCGAAAACGAAACAAGGAGAAGGAACCGCTATTGCTGCTTGTATGTACGTATGGCTGGAAATGAGCGTAATGTACCGCGGCTTGGTCGAACGAACTGATTATGTATATTTATACATGTAAAGGAATATGTAAGTACGTATAATTTCGATAATTCGGAGTGGACTGTAGGAATCTTTATATTTTAATTGGACTAGGAATGAACATGAAATGAAACACAGGATAGTGTATTTATTGGACTGGGATTGCGTTGCTTATATATGTATGTATATATGTGGATATATTTGCAAGTCACAGACGAAAACGATATACCCGTGGAATATAGGGTAGCGCGTCACTTGGCGCTCCGTTATGCTCAAGAGCGGCACTGATAATATGCTCTCCCAACAAATACAACACGAGCAGTGGTGGAGAAGCAAAACGAAACCGAAAAGAATGCACCGCTACTGCTGCTTGGATGTGTGTATGGTTGGGTATGAGCGTTATGTATTGCGGCTTATGCGACTGCAATGCACAGTATATGTGGTGATGACGTATTTATTGTGAAGGAGCATACCCCTTCACAACGACGTAGGCCAGCGAGAAGCAACATTCGTCCTGGAGGCGAAGGGATACAGACCAGGCTGGAGCCTGCTAAGATTATTTTTATTTAATTTCTTCCCCTTTTGTTTTCTAGTTAGTAAGTCTTAATCACATAATAGGGTAAGAAAAGGAAAAAAAGGAAGTATTATTAAGCGCAGCACTAGCGGAGAGCATCACTGACAGCAAACGCAGAGCAGAGATAACGGCAGAGACCGACAGCAGACGCCGGAGCAGAGAGCAGAGCAGAGATAACGGCAGAGACCGACAGCAGACACCGGAGCAGAGAGAAGAGACCAGAGATCAGAGCAGAGATCACGGCAGAGACCAGCAGCAGACACCGGAGCAGAGAGCAGAGATCAGAGCAGAGATAACGGCAGAGACCGACAGCAGACACCGGAGCAGAGAGCAGAGCAGAGATAACGGCAGAGACCGACAGCAGACACCGGAGCAGAGAGAAGAGAGCAGAGATCAGAGCAGAGATCACGGCAGAGACCAGCAGGAGACACCGGAGCAGAGAGCAGAGATCAGAGCAGAGATAACGGCAGAGACCAGCAGCAGACACCGGAGCAGAGAGCAGAGACCAGAGCAGAGATCAACGGCAGAGGCCAGCAGCAGAGACACGGAGCGAAGACAAGTGCAAACCCACCCTCACATGCCGAAGCAAGCCACGCACGACCCAAAGAGAGCGAGCAAAAGGCACGCGACAAAAGCGCCGGGTCGCGGCAGAAGCTGGGAGCAGAGGCTCGAACGGCTGGCTGAGCCAGCTGCCAAAACCATGGAGAGCGAAAGCTGCGCCAATAGCGCCCACGCACGACCCCGAGGAGAGCGAAAGCTGCGCCGAAAGCACCCACGCACGACCCAAGGAGAGCGAGAGAAAGGGCACGCGACAAAAGCGCCGGGTCGCGGCAGAAGCTGGGAGCAGAGGCTCGAACGGCTGGCGGCCAAAAATGATGGAGATCGGGAGTGAAAATCGAGCCTCTACCAAGGGCAGTCGTGAGTGCGGAAAAAATTAAAAGACCGAAAACCCAAAGCGGACAGCACGAGGTCCGCCATTTTTCTGGACCCGCTAGGAGCAGCAGCCGCCGAGAAAAGATGATGGACCAGGGCTCTACGGAGCAAGAGGGGTAAGCTGGCCTGGCGTAAGCGAGTGAGAGGGAGATAGGTGCGATGTAGGGATTAGATTTTCACACACATATGTATAGATAGATAAGCAGGCAGACAATAAATCAATGAATTAAACCAAACATCAATTATTCACATATCTATGACCATTGCCCATGAACCACCGCCAATATCCGACGCCCGATTGTTTTCACCCCTTCCCCTCTGTCATTGTACCACTAAAATATTCCATTTGCATGCCTGGGACCTCAGCCAGTGGAGTTGTACGCGGATGCCACGGCTTCCACGAACTGAGCTCTTCCCCTCCTAGTAGAAAACTCCTCCTGTAGAACACCCCCCTTCCCTATCCTTGGGGACGCCAGCGAGCAAGTTTGTATGCGGACGCCACGAATTTGCGAACCTGACGCTCCCCCTTCCCCCTTGGTTTCCCTCCTTAACCTAGCCTTCCCCGTTGATGGTACAGTCGACACCACGTGCTCCACTCCGCGTACACCGAGCCCCCCCCCCCCCCCCCCCCCCCCGAGCCATACGCCCCGCCTCCGCCCGCGCCACGAGGTGCTGAACACACCCTACCCCCCCCGGGACAGGGACGACGGAATCGAGAGAGGGCTGCACTCGGGCGGCCGAGCCCTCCACTCCGAAAGCTTGAACCCTCTGCCCAAAAGCTTGGCGGCGGGGGATTTAAGTGGGAGCCCAGGCCCAGGAAGGGGACTGAGGTTCGGACCTTCAACCGGGACACAACGGTCGACCAACAAGACAACCAGTGAAAACCAAGCGATCAACCGTGACACAAACATATCCTTACTAAGGATCCCTGACTCCGCTACCGTGCCGTGAATCCTCGCGCTGTAAACCAAATCCTTTTCAAGGATCCCTGACCTACAGTGCCGGGCCGTGAACTCTCGCGCTGTAAACCAAATCCTTTGCAAGGATCCCTGACCTGCAGTACCGTGCCACGTATCCTCGCGCTGTAAACCAAATCCTTTTCAAGGATCCCTGACCTACAGTGCCGTGCCGTGAACTCTCGCGCTGTAAACCAAATCCTTTGCAAGGATCCCTGACCTACAGTGCAACGCCGCGTATCCTCGCACGGTAATCCAAATCCTGACCGAGGGTCCCTGAGTCCGAGTGTCAAGCCGCGTACCGCACCCTATCCAGTGTAACGTAGCCTCGAGACCTTCACCAGTCATCGCCGACCCGCCCGGGCAGTGCAGGCCCCGCGTCAAGGGACTCAACCCTGAGCTGGGGAATACCACCCCAAAGGAAGGATGAACACTCGGTGGTTAAATTCCCGCCGCAAGGAGGATCTTCTGACCCTCGCCCGGGAATTTGGCCTTGATGAGGGCGGAAACTTGGATGAACTCCGCATCCGGGTTGCCGCGTTCATTACCCGTGAAGACCACCCCGAGGACATACAGGCAAGGATCGACGAACTGGACGCCCACTTCAGCAGTATTCCCAGCCCTAGGGAACCGCCCAGCCCCGCCGCTTCGCCAAAACCGGAAAGCCGAGCAAAGCAGGAGGACAGCAAGGAGGTGAAGCCGCAGCGACTCAGTCTACCAGACCAAGCGGGTACTTCTCGGACGACGGGAGCCAGCCCCACCAGATCGGTGGAGAAGACGCTCGACCCACCGATCCTCGCAGTGATTCAGCAACAGAACCCACCGACAGGACCCCTGAAGATAATCATATCCGATGTGGCCAGCCCGAGTCAACCAGCAGGAATCTTGGCGATCGGACATTCCAACGCCACAAGCGAGCCTTCGGCACACCCAAGCCGCCGCCCGCAAGCCACCCTTCCGGAACCGGTGTTCCCTCTCGAACCACGCAACCGGCATGAAGGACCAGGACCTCAGGCAAACCGGCAACCGACCAGTGCAATTGAACCAGCGGCCCTCGAGGGGAACCATCCAACTCAGGACCGACAACCGCATCGGCCAGGGGGAGGAGGAATTTCGTACTCCCTCCTTGCAGACAAGCTCCGCAAATGGGGACTCACCTTTGACGGACATGACGACCCACTGGCATTCATCGAAAGGCTAGAAGAACGAGTCGATTCCTACGGGGGAAGCCCAGAGCAGCTACCGCGTGCCATCTCAGGACTCTTAACCGGAAGGGCGGAAGGATGGTTCCGTACCTTCCAGATGCAGGGACAGACTTGGACGGATTTCCGCAAAGAATTTCTGGATTTCTTCTTGCCCCCCAGATACTTCCAACGCTTGGAGGACACCATCCGGAGCCGGGAGCAGAAACCCAGAGAATCCTTCCGCGACTATATGATCGCTCTTCGGTTGATGATGCAGCGTGCCAAATACACCCGAGCGCAGGAACTGGACCGGATATATGAGAATCTCCGACCGGAGTACCAAATGTACACACGCAGGCAGGACTTCCATACACTCACGGAGCTAATCCAGCTCATCTCAGCCTACGAAACCGCCCGGGAACACGATGCCCCTCACAGCGATGGATTCGGGCAAACGAACCAACCCCGAGCATCAAACGAAGACAATGGACCAACAACTCCACGAGTTGAGACCCACGAGGCATAAAAGTCACCGATCCCCCGCCACCTTCGTAGAGACCGTGCGGGGTATGCAACGGGAACACCATGGACTACGTCACCCATCCCCCGCCACCTTCGTAGAGACCGTGCGGGGTATGCAACGGGAACACCATGGACTACGTCACCCATCCCCCGCCACCTTCGTAGAGACCGTGCGGGGTATGCAACGGGAACACCATGGACTACGTCACCGATCCCCCGCCACCTTCGTAGAGACTGTGCGGGCTGACGACAATCCAGGACACACCCATGTCTAGTTCCCCAGATCAAAACCAATCAACAAGCACCAAACCTACTAAGGAACCTTGGCCGAGACGAGCGAACGCGCCTCGTCAACCCAAGCTCTTCCTACATCGCAACGAACACAGGCAGGGACTTTGGCCGTGACGAGCACACCCGTCTCGTCGACCAAAGCGTCCTCCGCAGCACCACCGAGCAGGACTGGAACCTTGGCCGAGACGAGCGAACGCGCCTCGTCGACCCAAGCTCTTCCGACAACGCAACGACACCAGGCAGGGACTTTGGCCGTGACGAGCACACACGTCTCGTCGACCAAAGCGTCCTCCACAGCACCACCGAGCAGGACTGGAACCTTGGCCGAGACGAGCGAACGCGCCTCGTCGACCCAAGCTCTTCCTACATCGCAACGACAACAGGCAGGGACTTTGGCCGTGACGAGCACACACGTCTCGTCGACCAAAGCGTCCTCCGCAGCACCACCGAGCTGGACTGGAACCTTGGCCGAGACGAGCGAACGCGCCTCGTCAACCCAAGCTCTTCCTACATCGCAACGACAACAGGCAGGGACTTTGGCCGTGACGAGCACACCCGTCTCGTCGACCAAAGCGTCCTCCGCAGCACCACCGAGCAGGACTGGAACCTTGGCCGAGACGAGCGAACGCGCCTCGTCGACCCAAGCTCTTCCTACATCGCAACGACAACAGGCAGGGACTTTGGCCGTGACGAGCACACACGTCTCGTCGACCAAAGCGTCCTCCGCAGCCCCACCAAGCAGGACAGGAACCTTGGCCGAGACGAGCGAACGCGCCTCGTCGACCCAAGCTCTTCCGACAACGCAACGACACCAGGCAGGGACTTTGGCCGTGACGAGCACATACGTCTCGCCGACCAAAGAATTCCCCATAGATCAGCAACCCCTGGCAGAAACCTTGACATAAATGCCCTCGCATGGGCCATCGAGTCAAGAACTCACCCGAGGAAAACTCAACGAGACAATACCCATCACCGGCAATAAACAGAAAACCCCGACGCTATGTCCCAACGGAGCGGGGGCTACAACCGCAGAGACCCAACAAGACAGGTCACCACGTAAGCGCAGGACTTCAGACGGACAAAGCTATGATTTGGAGCCGACAGTTTCGGGTCTCCACAAATCGGGGAGGACAGGTTTTCATTTCAATCCGGCCCCCGAAGTAGGAAGGGAGTGTGAAGGAGCATACCCCTTCACAACGACGTAGGCCAGCGAGAAGCAACATTCGTCCTGGAGGCGAAGGGATACAGACCAGGCTGGAGCCTGCTAAGATTATTTTTATTTAATTTCTTCCCCTTTTGTTTTCTAGTTAGTAAGTCTTAATCACATAATAGGGTAAGAAAAGGAAAAAAAGGAAGTATTATTAAGCGCAGCACTAGCGGAGAGCATCACTGACAGCAAACGCAGAGCAGAGATAACGGCAGAGACCGACAGCAGACGCCGGAGCAGAGAGCAGAGCAGAGATAACGGCAGAGACCGACAGCAGACACCGGAGCAGAGAGAAGAGACCAGAGATCAGAGCAGAGATCACGGCAGAGACCAGCAGCAG